>BTPG01000002.1:268216719-268363570 GCA_036245525.1 Semisulcospira habei | reverse complement strand
TGGTGAACTGCCCTTCGTGGATCACGCGACATGTCATGCCATCATAGCTGCTCTTGATCAGGCGGACGAGCTTTGTGGGTACACCGTAGTGTCGTAGGAGTTTCCACAGAGTCTCTCGGTCCACACTGTCAAATGCTTTCTCATAATCCACAAAGTTGACGTACAGCGGGGAGCTCCACTCCAGAGACTGTTCCACGATGATGCGGAGAGTGGCGATCTGGTCTGTACATGATCGGTTCTTCCTGAATCCTGCTTGCTGGTCTCTCAGCTGGGGGTCAACGGAGCTCTTCATTCTTTCTAGGATGATCCTGTTGAAGACCTTTCCTGGTACTGACAGCAAGGTGATTCCTCTGTAGTTGGAACACTTGCTGAGGTCGCCTTTCTTGGGAAGCTTGATTAGGTACCCCTCCTTCCAGTCAGCCGGCATCACCTCCTCTTCCCAGATCTTTCCAAACAGTGGGTACAGCATCTCAACTGTTGTCTCTAGGTCTGCTTTCAGAGACTCCGCTGGGATGCCATCTGGCCCTGCTGCTTTGCCATTCTTCAAAAATGCCACTGCTTTTCTGATCTCTTCCCGGCTGGGTCTGTCACAGCTGATGGGTAGGTCAGTCTCTGCCGGCTGGATGTCGGGGGGGTCGGGTGGGCTAGGTCTGTTCAGTAACTCTTCAAAATACTCGGCCCATCTGTCGAGTTGGTCTGCTCTGTCTGCAATAGGCTTGCCTTCTTTGTCTTTTACTGGTCTTTCTGTATGGCCATACTTACCCGACAATCTTCTGGTAATGTCGTAGAGCTGTTTCATGTTGCCGCTGCCTGCTGCCTTTTCTGCCTCTGCTGCCAGGCTTTCTGTGTAGGCCCTCTTGTCTGCCCTGATACTCCTCTTCACCTCGCGGTTGGCTTCCGAGTATTCCCCCTGTGCCCTTACTTTGGCTGCTCTCGTGCGACTGTTGTTGACCGCTGCTTTCTTCTGCTTCCTCGCTTCTATCTTCTTCAAGGTCTGTGCCGACAGCCAGTCCTTGTGGTGGTGTTTCCTGAACCCTACAGTGTCTTTGCAGGTTGAGTTCAGTACCTCTCTAACTGCCTTCCACTGCTGCTCTGTGGTGACCGCCTCCTCTTCATTTACTAGCTCCTGTAGCGCTTGAAACCGGTTGGACAGCACCAGTTTGAACTCTTCTCTAACTCCAGTTTCTCTCAGGAGGCCTACATTATAGCGCTGTCTTCTTGTTGTCTCTGTGCGGCTTTTCTTTAGCTTGAGCTTCATTCTTAAGGTAAGCAGATGGTGGTCTGAGGCGACATCTGCTCCCCTCCTCACTCGAACATCTTGAAGGGATCTTCTGAATTTCTTGCTAATGCAGATATGGTCTATTTGGTTCTCTGTTGTATGGTCAGGTGAGACCCAAGTTGCTTTGTGTATTCTTCTGTGTGGGAAGATGCTGCCTCCAATGACAAGTCGGTTTAGAGCACAAAAGTCTACAAACCTCTCCCCGTTCTCACTCATCTCCGAGCCTAGTCCCTGTCTCCCCATCACCTCTTCGTATCCGGTGTTGTCCTCCCCTATTTTGGCATTAAAATCGCCCATGACGATGGTGATGTCTCGCTCCGCACATTTGTCCACGGCACTCTGGAGTCGGTCGTAGAACTCTTGTTTCTCTTCCTCGTCACTGTCATTGGTGGGCGCATAACACTGGATGACGTTCAGCTTGAGCTTTTTCTTGGTTCTAAAGGCTGCTGTTATAATTCTTGGCCCAAGAGGTTCCCAGCCCATCAGCGCTCTCTGTGCCACTGGTGACAGCATGAGTGCTACTCCTTCTGTATGGGGGGCATTCTCCTCTTCATGACCTGAATACAGAATCATCTCCCCACTTAACAGCCTTTTCTGGCCAGACTGCGTCCATCTGGCTTCACTGATGCCTAGCAGGGAAAGATTGTACTTTTGCATTTCCGCTGCTATCTGGGCGGCCTTGCCGCTCTGGTACATGGTCTTGACGTTCCATGTGCCCATGGTTGTATCCCTGGATAGAGAGAGGCGGCTCGGTCCTGTGGCTTCCGAAGACTTCCGGCTTTCACCACAGGACGTCATAAGTCTTCTAGTAGAAGAACCTTCCTCCTCCAGGAAAGGAATTACTGTTAGTCTTTTCGTCGGCGTTTTTGTAGCTATTTCCTTTTTTGCAGGGTGGGGAAGCTAACCCCACGCCCAACCCCCTTACTAGGAGGACCAGGGGTTTTCTGTCGGGGTCACCTTCCCTTAGACCATGTTGGTTCACGGCACCTTATTTCATTCGGTGCACCCCTCTCACGAGGGACCCCCTATCCACCACCCAGGGGACGCGCCTCAACGCCGTATGGTCCCAGCGCGAGGATCTGGGGAGGTTACTACTCCCTAAAAGTGAAAAAGTACGTCCCTCTCCCCCTCCGGTGCTTTAAGTGCCAAAAGTATGGCCATGGGCAGAAGACATGCCGCCAGGCAGAGGCTCTATGCGCCCGTTGCACTAAGCCCGGACACTCTGCTGAGTCCTGCACAGCCATCCCCCTGTGTGTGAATTGCCAGGGGGCGCATATGGCTTCGGACAAGAAGTGCCCTCGTTGGATCTCCGAGTGCAGGATTCAGCAGGTGCGTGTGGAGAAGGGGCTGTCCTTTGCGGACGCAAAAAAACTGGTTGACGGTCCTGGTGCAGCTGAGGCGGCGCCAAACTCAAATAACAACTTTGTGTATACTTTCAGTGCTGCGGTGGCAGGCAAGCGCCCCACCAAAGACTTCTCTTGTCAAACCCCAACTTCTTGGTTGGGGGCGGAGCCTCGGATCCTCTCACCCCTGGAGAGTAACCCTCCTCCGGTGGTGACGAGGAGCCAGGGAACGCAGGGGGCGGACGCTACCGGTCCGGTGGCACCGCCTTCTGCTGCCCCTAAGCCTCAGCCCCCACCCAAACCTGCTAGTTTGTCAACACCAAAGGTTTCTGGCTCTGGTCAGCCTTCTAAGGCCGCTAACTCTAGCGGCAGGACCGCTGCCCATGACCAGAAGTCTAAGAAATCTATGGGACCGCCGTGCGCACGGGCCCAGAAGGGGAACACTGATGTCCCCCTTCAAAACAAATATGCTGCATTGGAGGAGCAGATGGAGGGAGTGGAAGTTGCCGATGCTGCGGCAGCTCCACCCCCTTCATCTCCTAAGAACCAGAGGAGGCCTGGGAGCCGGCCCCCCTCTGTTTCTCCAACTCCTTCCAAGGCAAAGGAAAAAGGGGGGAAAAACTCCGCACCCCCAGATAAGACTTAATCATGGACTCTCTGCTTCAGTGGAATTGTCGTGGTTTTCAAGCTAACTTTGAGGAATTACGTCTTTTAGTCAAGTGCTATAACCCCTCAGTAATATCTCTTCAGGAGACTTACCTGAAGACTTCTGACCCTGTGTCCTTTAATGGTTTTAACGTTATACATAAAGGCTCTGATTCGGAGAGGCGCTCGGGTGGAGTGGCTCTTCTCATTAGTAGCCAAATTTTATGTAGCCCCGTTAGCATCGACACCTGTCTTCAGGCTGTCGCAGCTCGGGTTACCTTGAAAAAGACCATAACCATATGCAGTATTTACCTGCCACCATCCCTGCGGGTCTGTAGTAGTGATTTTTTTTAATTTAGTTGATCAACTGCCCCCTCCCTTTATTCTCATGGGGGATTTTAACGGTCACGCTCACCTTTGGGGTAGTGACCACTATGATGGCAGAGGTCAGATGTTAGAAGATGTTTTTTCTCAACTTAACCTATGTGTCTTTAACGATGGTTCACCTACATACTCTAACCCAGGTTCAGGATCTAGTTCTGTTCTAGACCTCACTGTGTGTGATCCTTCTCTCATGCTGGACTTTGACTGGAAGGTTCACGATGACCTGTGTGGTAGTGACCACTTCCCAGTAGTCCTGTCATCGGTCAGCTGTGGGGAGGATCCGCCGGTGGGGCGCTGGAATCTTAAGAAAGCTAACTGGCCTCTGTTCGCCTCCCTCTGTCAGTCTCGTATTACAGAGGAGGTGGTCATGTCATCTGAAGAACCTATTTCTTCTTTTACTACTATTTTGTTGGACGTAGCGGGTGAAACCATCCCTAAAACTTCCGCATCAGTCCCTCGAAAGCCGAGAGTACCATGGTTCAACGAAGAGTGCCGCAAGGCCCAAATAGCGCGCAAATCTGCTCAGCGACGTGCTTTCCGTAATCCATCGCAAGTGAATATTTTAACCTTTAACAGACAGAGGGCGAAAGCCCGTTACATTTTTAAACGTGAACGCCGTGCTTCCTGGAGACGCTTCGTCTCATCTTTAACTTCTCGGACTCCGTCTCAGAAAGTATGGAAGGCTGTTCGGAGAATTAGGGGCAGAGGTGGCTCGGCTTCTGTTGGCCATCTTAGAGATGGTGCCAGTTTGGTTACAGATAAAAAAGCTGTGGCCAATTTGCTTGCCTCCACCATTGCCCATAATTCTTCAACGGAGCATTATTCACCTTTCTTCCAGAGAGAGAAGGAGAAGCGAGAGTCTCGTATTTGTGATTTTAAGTCCGATAACTCAGAAGACTATAATGTCCCGTTTACATTATCAGAATTGCAGCAAGCTTTGCAGAAATGTAATGACTCTGCTGCTGGCCTAGATACCGTCCACTATCAATTCCTAACGCATCTGCCTGAGAGGTCACTCCTTGTACTTCTCAAGGCCTTTAACCATATCTGGAGAACTGGTCATTTTCCGCCGTCTTGGCGCCAGGCTGTGGTTGTACCGATCCCCAAGCCGGGTAAGGATCCTTCCGACCCGGGCAACTACCGGCCTATCGCTTTGACATGTTTATGTAAAACTATGGAGCGCCTGGTCAACGCCCGCCTGGTGTGGCATCTTGAGTCACAGGGTCTCCTCACAGACCTCCAGTGCGGTTTCCGGCGCTTCCGTAGTACAACTGACCATTTAGTCCGCTTTGAATCATTTATTCGAGATTCTTTTGTCAACAAGCAGCATGTCTATGCAATTTTCTTCGATCTTGAGAAGGCGTATGACACTACCTGGAAGTATGGCATAATGTCTGACTTGTTGGACATGGGTTTTAAAGGGCACCTGCCCGTTTTCATTCACAATTTTTTGACTAACCGGTCGTTCCATGTCCGTGTGGGCTCCACCCTCTCCGACTCCTTTGAACAGGAGATGGGTGTCCCACAGGGCAGCATTCTATCTCCTGTTTTATTTAGTATTAAAATTAATAACATTGTAAAGGCCGTCAAGGATGATTCTGAATGCTCTTTGTTTGTTGACGACTTTGCTTTGTGCGCATGTGGTCGAGGACTTGCGTCCCTTGAGAGGCGCTTGCAGCTGTGCGTTGATCGCATCCAGCGGTGGGTGTCTCTCAGTGGATTCAAGTTCTCGCCCTCCAAGACTGTTTGTGTGCATTTTACTAACCAGACGAAATTTTTTCCAGAACCTAGCCTGAGCATTGCTGGAGTGCCAATTAAGGTGGCCGAGGAGGCAAAGTTTCTGGGGGTCATTTTTGACAAAAGACTTACCTTCCGCAACCATATTAATTACCTTAGAACCTCTTGTCAGAAGGCTCTCGACATTCTTCGTGTCGTCGGTCGTACTGACTGGGGTGCGGACCGTACTGTCTTACTTCGTCTGTACCGGGCCCTTGTTCGGTCCAAACTGGATTACGGCTCTGTGGTGTATGGCTCAGCTTCCAAGTCTGTGCTACAGCGTCTGAACACAATTCACCATCAGGGTCTGCGGATATGTCTTGGGGCCTTCAGGACGTCTCCAGTTCCTAGTCTGTATGCCGAGGCAGGGGAGCCTTCTCTCAAGCTCCGCCGCATCCGCCTCGTGCTCAGCTACGTTCTGAAACTGAAGGCCCATCCAGACAATCCTGCCTATGATTGTGTTTTTAAACCATCGTTTGCAGAGATTTACGATACCCATCCGGGAGCTGTCCGTCCACTTTCTTTCCGTGTCCGACCTCATCTGCAGGCGGCCGGATTGGACCTGGACAGAGTTTCGGAATCCCTGCAACACATCACTCCACCTTGGCTCTTACTTGGTATATGGCTGGTGGAGTAGAGTCTTTCTTGTGGGCAGTCAAGTCAGAAATGGCAGGATTTTTCATCGACAGACATTACCCACATACTGTTGTTCAAGGATCTCTCCAAACGGTTCAAAAACTTAGTCGCGCGAGTACAATGCAGACTAAACCTACCGCTGATAGTGACAGGCCTATCGTAACCATGATCTACCATCCCCACACCAATCCGGTGCGTAAAATCCTTCTTTCTAACTGGGGTCTTTTGTCATCCAGTCAAGAATCTGCTGCTATCTTTTCTGAACCTCCGTTGGTAGCTTTCAAGAGGGATATTAATTTGCGGGACATGCTTGTTCGCTCTACTCTCAAGCCTCGTCATACCACCAGACCCTCCGGCTCCACTCCGTGCAATGTTCCTAATTGCAAGACGTGTCCTTTTATTTGCCCTTCCACCGTGGTGAATGGTCCACGTTACAAATTCAACATAGACAGATACTTCACGTGTCAAACCACCAACGCGATTTATGTCATCTCCTGTGTGAAATGCGGCCAACTCTATGTTGGAGAGATGGAAAGAACCATCAACGACCGTTTCAAAGAACATCTTCAGTCTGTCAAGTACCAATACAACAGACCGGTCGGACGACATTTCAATCAGGCCGACCACTCCGTCTCGGACATTCGGGTTAAAGGCCTTTGGCTTATGCAAGCCAGTAATGTCTGGACCAGGAAAGACCGTGAAAAATTTCTGATTAATAAACTGGGCACTGTGGCGCCACTCGGGATGAATATGAAAGATTAACATTTTTCACCTTGCTTGTGTCTGCTACTTTACCTCACTGTTTTACTACTCACTACCCAGTTAGGGGAGGTTGGCGCTGGTTGATATGTACATTTCCCTTGGAGACTTTCTCAGCGCTGGCCGAACGTTTAGTTGGATCTCTTGCCCTTCCCTGTCGGGCGCCGGGTCTCCGGCTCACGGTTTGATACGCGGTTTTGGGGCGGGGCGATCGTGTGCATCCCTTGAGGATGTACGTGGTCGTCTTGTTGCGTGCCTGTGTGTTTTTCTGTGTGCTGGTGGGTTACCACTTCTCCCTAGCCCTCTTTCTCTCTTTACGCTTTTTCCTTTTCTCTTATTCCCCTTCCTCCTTCCTCCTTTCCCCCCGCCCCCGCCCCCTTCTCTCTCTCTCTCTCTTCCCCCCCCCCCCCCCCCCCTATTTTTTGAGTTACCCTTGAAGACGGTTTCACAACTACCTACTCTCCACTTATACCAATATTCTCTTACTGAATTTGATTATTTGCTTTGTTTTCATGACTTATTACTTGTTGTGTACCATGCTAAATGCTGGTTTTTTTTCCCCGGGGTCCTCCCGTTTTTCCCCGAGGTAGTCATCAACTTGAAGGTGATATAAAGTTTGCCTTCGGGTTGGTGTTTAGCAGGCTTTGTGTATTAGACACTCCGCCTACTTCGTGCCCAAGGGTACTCCCCGTTCGTTTTCCTTCTCTTTCTCTCTCTCCGTCTCTCTCTCTCTCTCTCTCTCTCTCTTTCTCTGGCCTCATCTACACGCCTTTTCTTTCGCTCGCTCCTGCACGTGCTTGCACACACTCTTGTCTCTCGTGTTCAGGTTCTTTCCGAGTCTCTCTCTTACGATTTTTCGTTGACGTCATTTTTACTTTTTCCGCACTTTTGTTCTTCCTTTTCTTTCTTTTACGTCACCTCCTTCAGTTGCCACATACTTTCTGCCAATGAAGATAAGTAGCGGCTAATCTCTGTTTGTTTGTTTGTCTATTTTGACAAAGGGTATTTACCCGAAATATTAATAAATTGTGTTGTACCCGTCTTTTCTAAGCGTGTTTCTTTCTCCGTTGGGTACTTCCTTCCTAAGTTGTCCGACGGTCTACCTTATCGCTGCGGCAGCCGCCGTGAGGAGACTGTCCTGGCTTGGCTCCACATCGGGCACATGTATGTTACGCACTCTTATTTACTAAAACAGGAGGAGCATCCATGGTGTTATGCCTGCGACGAGCAGTACTCTGTTCAACACTTTTTGTTGTCCTGTGCTGATCTAATCGACACTAGGTATAACATTTCACAGCAGACTCCTTGAAGGTTTTGTTCCGGGATGTGCCCCCGGACAAGATCTTCAGTTTTCTGAGAGAGTGCCATATTTTTAATAAGATTTGAGCATTTATAGACTATGATATTTCTATTATTTTGACCTTAGGCTTTTTTTGAGAGTCTTTCGATGTTTTCTTTAAAGACCTGTGCGACATTTTAGCCTGATATATTTTTAAGGTATATTTACATCATGTCTAAAGACCTTACTTTTAGTCTGGCTGACCAGATTTTTAACCTTCCCGCCGTGAGATGGCCTTAGTTGCCTGCTCGGCGTTAAACGCAAATAACTAACTAATTCAAATTTGTACACTGCCATATGCAAGGTACATTATAGCACTTTCAAATGAGGATATAAACCAATGGCTTTAGTTCAAGGGTCATGCCAGAATAGCTTGGCGCCTAGAGGCACCAAGCTATTCTGGCACTACCCTTGAACTATTTTAGTCTTATTTCACACACTGGTGTATTCTGAATGATAAGGGTTAAACTTTTTTTGAAACTCTGTAAACTGAAATGTATCCAGTTCTTTTAATACTACTTTGTCTGCAGGACAGTGTTCCTCTAGCCATAGTGAAGAAGATAGTTGCAGAGCTGAGCACACGGCTGACAACGGGAAGTCAAGATAGTGGTATGTTCATGTCTTTTCTGCAGCTTTTCTGGTCAGTTTCTCTCTCATCTTGTCCTTGATGGATGAGGATTACATATTTTGCTTTTGTAAGTGTATACTATAATTGTTGGGGCAGGTCAAATGCCTACGCGATATACACTGAAAACTGAGAATAATAAGAGTACTTTATTATCACAAAAGAGAAATTCATCTCGCCACCTCAGGTGCAACTCGCAATCACACACAGGCACACAACAGTTACAAACAAATGGACAATAACATAGAGCTACAAAATGGACGATGACTCAGGACAGGTGAAGCCCGTCGGCAAGGCATCTAAAGGCCGGCACCAGTGGCCTCTTCCCAACCTGAACCTCTATGACAAAAACAGAATACTAAGACAACCCTATGTCTCCTAAACACATTATATGTTCTTTCGTAAAGTTCCTACCTAACTAAAGCTAGTACATGAAATACAAGTTAACAACAGAAACAAAATACCGTCGACAGAGAAATGATCGCAGATCTAGGCTACATAAAAACGGCAGTCAAAGCTGCACTTGGGGGGCCCGTCGCCATAGTACAGCGCCGGTATTTAGAGGGCACCGCTCTGACAAAGTCCGTCAACACTATGAGTTATATTATAAATATGAGAAATGCGCTGTATAAATACTATGTATTATTATTATTATTATGTTTTACATATAAATATAATTCTGGTATCTGACATGAGTCGTTATAATAAAATTAATACCCACACACCCCACACACAGTCCTGTTCACTTTACTGGCACACTGCTTGTTGGGAAATGTCTGTCAACCAGCAGGGAAGGTCGGCGAGCCAGGCAGATGCTACATAAACATTGCCGCCGAGGAGGAAACGCAGTAACTAAGAAAGTAGTAAAGCTCGCTGGTAGATGTTTCTCTGTATGCTTTCACGCTTTTCTGTCGAGTCAGACAGAGAAAAATCTGGCACCAGTCTGCAAACACTGTAGGATGAGCCCGGAATAGCACATGATTAGTAATTCCACAGTTCATCTGCACGCTTTTCTTTGACTATATAGGCTGGCGCGAAGTAGGTTGAAATTCAGTCCGACTGTTACACTGAAGATGAAGATGATCTGACTCGGTATTACAAAATAAAGACGATATTCTATCAAATAAGTTGTTGAAAAAGTACATCACTGTTTGCTAGGAACTTGATGACACAACACTGCCTGGAAAATAATTATTATAGGCATCGCTTCAGAGCACAGTTGATGGATTTTGCCGGAGCGGCTGGCCAGGAGATGATGCCTGGCCGCCATCTTGCCTGATGCCTGGCCGCCATCTTGCCCCCTGATCTGGTATGGTCGTATGATGAGCTGGTACTTGCACTTGCTACTGGACACCGTGACAGAGGGGCACCAAAGAAGAGATACAAAGACTGTCTCAAGAAGTCACTTAGTGCCTGCCAAATCGACCACCACCAGTGGTCCTCGCTTGCTGTGGACCGTGACACCTGGCACTCCACCATTTACAAGGCAGCTGTCTCCTTTGAGGACTCTCGCAGAGCTAGCCTTAAGGACAAGCGGCTGAGGAGAAAAAACAGAGATGCCGCAACTCAGAACCCTGGCCATACCTTCCCCTGCAGCCACTGCGGTCGAACCTGCCTGTCCCGGATTGGCCTCCGCAGCCACGAACAAGCCTGCAGACATCGTGGGCAACTCCTATAAAATCTTCGTTCGCGAAGTCAAGCCAAGAGACTTGCACTTGCAGTTATTGGCTCATGTGTGATAGCAAAAGTGAGTCTTTGTAATGGGTCATTGGTTGCGTGTGCAGTGCCCACCATCGTTTGTGGTAAACAGTATTTAAGCCACGGTCTTCAAACTCAGCCCAAGGATACTTTGTGGCAAAACTTTTCTGAACATTTGTTATTTCTCATATACTTTCCACAACTTCAAATCCACACTTGGTACAAAGATACCTCTCGGTAAGATCTTTCTGTATGTACTAATTTGGATGACCTCACAAAAAGGTCTAGGGTAACACAAGATCAGGAAATGGGTCCCAAATATTCCTCAGAATTTTTTTTTTTACTTTATGCCGAATTATGGTAAGGGCTTCCTTTGCATTAGGTAGTGGCAGCCTCGCCAGTAGGCTACCATCAAGCATAAAATCGCTGCATTTTGTGCCAACTTCAACTCAAATTTATCATGCATCTACTGCACCGATTGTTTTCATTCTTATGTCAAAATAATATACGTCCTTTCCTCTTTCCAATGATGATAATATGATATATGTTTTGTTTGTGTGAAAAAACTGAAAAAATAAACTTTAAAGCATGTGTTTCGGCTTGCGCGAGCCGCAAGCTGACTTCCCGGCATTTGCTTCGCGTAAGCGCCTACACGATCCCTCCATTCAACAAGCCAGCAGATTTACCACACACACGCTACACAGCTATATTTAGTATCAAAATGTGGGTCATGATGTCAGCTTCAAACTGGTATAAGGTATTTGGTGATTTTTGTATACACACATGAAATATTGTAGTTTTTCCACAAAAATAAGAACAAATTTTCGTTTTTTTAGCAAAACAGAACGTATAAAAACACACATCTGGGTACCATTTTGTAGAGGAACGTCAAATCTATCGAATGGTGTTAGAGGCTAAATTATGCAAATGTGGTGGAAAATCTGCTTGAGGAATTTCCCACTCACGTTGTGCGCGACTTCTTCTGACCGCAATTCAAAATGGCGACGACTGAAGACGAACCGGTACTTCCACTTTCGAGGAAATTGCAAGAAAACTACGTAAGTAAAAGCTTAATCGCTTTGCAGATTTATGCTATATTGTCATTTGTTTGGTTTAGAAACTATTTCGTTTATTATTCTTCGGAATTCTTGCATACACATCCTTCTATCACTGCGTTCAGCCTCATTGATCATCGCATCTTTCTTTGGATGGAAAGTGCCATTGAATATAGGAAAATACTTCACTACAGAAGTCAGTTAGCTTTATTAGCTGCTTAGTAATGTATTTGTAAATGCATTTATCACTTTCCTATTTAATTTCAAACGTCGATGCTCATCTGTTATGGTTATATTCAAGTTTAACTGTCGGGCATCGAAGCGAGTGATAACAGCCAGGGGCAGATAATTTGATGAGCGACTATGCGACATTGACAAAATAGGTCTCAGAGCGGCCAGTATTTCATCATTTCTCTTCGTTTTTTTTGTTGAGATAAATAATTAGTCACACTCAGCATGATCAAAATACCCTGCTTTTTATTTTTCTTTACTCTAGGCCTAATTAAATCTTCCTCCTCAAAAGATGT
The DNA here is from genome assembly GCA_036245525.1 of Semisulcospira habei. NCBI lineage: Eukaryota > Metazoa > Mollusca > Gastropoda > Semisulcospiridae > Semisulcospira > Semisulcospira habei. Next base: position 268,351,504 of record BTPG01000002.1, on the reverse strand, counting down.
TTAAGGTAAACAATGACAATAGTACTGTTTGTGTAAAGAGCCATACTCAGTCATCATGATGTTGATAGTGAACCGCCAGTATTATTTAACTGATTAACATTATATTTAACAAAACAACCTCCAGTATTTTTAAACTGATTAACATTATATTTAACTAAACAACCTCCTTTGTTTTAGGTGGTGATGAGGCGTACACTGTACTCAAGAAAGTCTTCCTAGCCAAAGGGAGGGGGAGGCGCCCTGACCTGCCCACCTTCAGTGCACTGGATAACTCACTTCTTCAAGTTTATCTTCTGAATGAAGAGTGTGACAAGACTTTTGATGACGCACCAGCATTTTTTTGGAACCTTTTTCCGGACTTGACAGAGAGTCGTCTGAGATGTTTGGTGCCTGAGACAAAGCTAAACTGGGAAAAGCAGAACACTATACAACTGCAAGAGGATTTTATGAAGAAGCGTCATGACACGACGTGTAGGACCACACCTACACCAACTTGGCATCACCAGACAGCAACTTTTGACAGGCGATTGCCACCTGGCATCACTACAGTCGCCAACAAAAGGCTTACTTCTTGACCTGGAGTCATTTAGAAAATGCGAAGGCTCTAAATTCGAAATGATGTGTAGGTGGTGGTTCAGATTGACCCAGCAGACTGTGACCGCTGCAGCAATGAGGAGGAGGGTTGTAAAAGTGTGCAACTTTAAGAATCGACTCATTCGCTGAAAAAGGGGAATGTAGATTCGTTTTGGGCGGAAACACTGGATTCTAGCATTGTGGCAGCGTTTAATCCAGCAGAACTAGGTAACACCACCACGACATTGGATTCTGAAAGAAAAGGCATGACACTGACCATTCAGCAGTTGGGGAAGGAGCTGACCAGTGTGCGGCATCGCATTAAAGAAGTGGAGCAGGAAAATCAAACACTTAATATCAAGTTTCAGGCTGAAATGAGGACTTTGCAGCAAGTTTTAACCAAAAGGACACATCAGCTGAGTCTTGTTAAAGTGAGATTAGAGGGACTCCAGATCAACCACGACAGCATCACAGCTCGCTTGAGACAGTATACGAAAGGGACACTTTCCAGAAACTAAACCATACGGCAAACAAAGTGATGAAGCTTCAAGAAAGTGTCGATGATGCAACTACTTTTGCCGCAAACATCGGAGACCATTACCAACATTTCAAAAACACTCTGCTGTAGTGTGCATTTTTGTTCAGTGCTGATTGCATTGCTCAAGCAGTGAGCTGGTTTCATTGGTCCTTACATCTGTCCTTTGACTGTGCAGACTGTCTCGCAAGGTTCAGATCAAGCCGAGCTGCTATTTTAGACATATATATTCATCAATATAATTATGACGTACATTATTTCCATGTGTCTCTTTACATCTTTTTTTTCTGTTCATAATCATAACTGAATATCCTTTTTTTCCTCTGTGCTAAATGGCCTCAAAATCTGCATACTGGTTAAAGTTTTTCAGTCATATTTGTGCTTTCAACATGTTGTCGATGATACTTTTATTTTATTTGTAGCATGTTCAACATGAATGACATGATGTATGAAAGTGATTTTCTCTAATATTGCAGCAGAATATATATTCTGACTTGTGTCCAAACCGCATGAAAATCCATCAAGGCGTTCAGAAGTTATGCTAATTTTTGTGTTGCGCGTCGTTGCTCATGTCCGCGGCATGTCATTTTGAGCATTTTCTGGACTTTGGCACATTCTATCAGAACGGTTTATGTATATTACAGTCTGAAAAAAAATAGGCTTACTTTTTGTATATATATTTGTTAAAATCATCTCACAAAAGGTTATTTTAAGCGAAAGATTGTTCACAATATGGTCACAAAGTTGGACTTCTGTGCAATGTCAACTCGGCTCCGATTTATTTTTTTCCATTTTTAGCAACTCGTTGCACATCATTGTACTGCATTATGGTTTTCATATTTGTTTCTGATACTTTCCTGATAATACAGATTGTGAAATAAAAAGATGAAGCCTGTATCTTCTTAAGTGTCTCTGTATCCCTTGTCTGAAAATGGCTTTTCATTAGGTTGGCGGGCCACGGACGAAAGCCTAAAAGTTTAAAATGTCGTATTTCAGGAACTAATCAACATATTTACAAAATCTTTTTTGCTGTTTGTTTGTTTCTTAATGCTCTATTAATAAAACAATGTAAGGAAGGTCTCAAGTTATAATGAAATTTTGGCTGCCACTACCTATTTGCATGCTAATAATTTTTTATTTTGATTACACCCCCCCCCCCCCACCCCCCGAAGGTCAAGGGTCACAAGAGATCAGCAAATGATGTGAAAATGTCTTTTTTTTAAAAATTTGTATAGAATGTTAGTTTGAATGTTAGCATTTTTGCAAAACATTTAGACCAAATTTGGCAGCTGATAAGGCATACTAATTTGGTTCACTGCTCACAAAGGTCAGGAGGCACTAGTATGAAAAATGCATTAATTTTGATAATTAAAACGTGGTTTTCACAGGTACAAAAGGTAACCTCTTTACTTCTGTTAGAACACTTATTTGAGTGACGCATCGGAAGGATCGAGTTCACAAAGGTCGGGTTTACTTTGTTGATGATTCAAGCATAAAGGTCAGGTTGATTATGTGGATCGTTCATGCATATGAGCCTTAAGGGCTTTGCCATTCTTGTTTCTTAAATGAATAATAGTAATGGAAATACTGGTCATCTACACAAACTGTACTGCATGTGCTTTTAACTCTATCAGCTTGGCCTCTCCTGCCATATCTCTGACTTGCTCCATCTGTACACTCCATCTTGCACCCTCTGCTCTTCCTCTGACTCATGTAAATTTCGCCTTCCCAAATTTCAAATGTAATACGTGGCGGTCATGCCTTCTCCCATCTTGGCCCTGCCACTGACTTGAAACGGCCTCCTGGCCCCTGTCTATAACTGTCCAACGCTCCCCTACAAATAACTTCTCAAAACTCACCTCTACAACACAGCCCTTTGCTAGTCCATTTCCCCAGCCATGAACAATTTATCACCATTATCACGTGTGTTGTGTGCGTGTGTGTGTTTACTCTTATTTTTCTTTTTGTATCGGCGCTTCGAGCTACTATTAGAACTACTTTAGAATAAGCGCTGAACAAATCTCCATTATTATTATTATTATTATTTAACAGGCTGTCTCACAAAGTCACATGAGACACGCATTCACTCTGAAGCGAACACAGTGCATGACGAACACAGGACATTTTTTTGGTGCAAAGTGTCAGCTATGCTGTTTTGGAAATTTGATCACTTGTATTTGAAGTTTATGAAGTGGCCTGAAAGCGGTAACAAAATGGAGAGAGGGGAAGAGCCAGAGCACCTGGAGGAAGAACCCCCGTCCAAAGTAATGGGGACACTAGAGGAGAAAAGTCCAATGCCTGAACTGGGTATCAAACCTCACACCTTTAGCTTTGGTGGCAGGTGCCTTGCTGCTGCGCCACTGACCGCCCTACTCTGAGGGTTCATGTATGTTGATCCAGTTTAAAGTCATGAAATTGTCTTTCGGAGCTATCTAGTGATGAGATATTTTTAACCTCGCGTGCGAAGCAAAAGTGAGTCTGTTCTTGGCCAGTGGTCTTCCGTCTGCCGTCGTCCATGGTAAACTTTAACGTTGGCATTTTCTCGGAGTCTATTCAAGCCACAGTCTTCAAACTTGACCCAAGGATACTATGTGGCAAGACCTTTCTAAACATACCAATTTGGGTGACCTCCCTTAAAAGGTCAAGTTCACAAGAGATCAGAAAATAGGTCAAAAATAGCCATATTTTGACAAAATTTAGTTTTTCTCATATAATATTCACAACCTCAAACCTAAACTTGGTACAAAGATACCTAATGGTAAGACCTTCCTATGCATACTAATTTGGTTGATCCCTCTGAAAGGTCAGGGGTCACAAGAGATCAGGAAATAGGTGAAAATTAGTCCTGTTTTAACAATAAAATGTTTTTTCTCAAATACTATTCACAACTTCGAACCCAAACTTGCTACAAAGATACCTGATGGTAAGACCTATCTATGCATACTAATTTGGATAACCCCTCGGAAAGGTCAACACCCGGATCTGCCGTGGGGGACTTGGGTGGGGTTAGGTATTTTTTAGTTCCCAGGGTCACCCTGGTCAGCCCCACAGGGTGGGTTTTTTTCTCTCTATTCTGGGGCATGTGTTTCTGTCTACCCTTGGTCCATTCACCTGTCCCCACCCGGGTCTGCCCTGGGGGACTTGGGTGGGGTTAGGTATTTTTTAGTTCCCAGGGTCACCCTGGTCAGCCCCACAGGGTGGGTTTTTCTCTCTATTCTGGGGCATGTGTTTCTGTCTACCCTTTGTCCATTCACCTGTATTTGCCTTTTTAAAACTCTCCCTACTGTCTGCACTGCCTGTAGCTCTTGATATTGGATGTGTGTTGCTAAATGGTCTTAGCTTTATTTAGGCCCCATGTGTTAGGTTTATTTAACGTATTTGACCGGCTGGCGACATTCATTCAATGTTCTGGGGTTTTTTTGTGTTTTTTTTTTTTTTTTTTTTTTTCACAAGCAGTGCAGGCACGTCCTGAGAACGCCTTGTTGCTGTCGGGACGTTAAGCAATGTACAATCAATCAATCAACCATTCACCTGTATTTACCTTTTTAAAACTCTCCGTACTGTCTGCACTGCCTGTAGCTCTTGATATTGGATGTGTGTTGCTAAATGGTCTTAGCTTTATTTAGGCCCCATGTGTTAGGTTTATTTAACGTATTTGACCGGCTGGCAACATACATTCAATGTTCTGTTTATTTTTTTTTCACAAGCAGTGCAGGCACGTCCTGAGAAAGCCTTGTTGCTATCGGGACGTTAAGCAATGTACAATCAATCGGAAAGGTCAAGGTCACAAGAGCGGCAAATGTGTGTAAAATGCCAGTTTTGGGTAAAATTGTAGTTTTTATCAACATTTTGGTAACGTTTCAGTCAAATTTGGCTCAAAGGTAGCTAATGATAAGACCATCTTACGCATACTAATTTAGCTGACCCATCACAAAGGTCAAGGGTCATGATCCCAAAATAGGTTAAAAAATACATATATATTTTAACAAAAAATGTTCTTTCTTAAATACTCTTTTCAACTTCAAACCCATACTTTGTTCAGCGCTATCTGACGGTAAGACCTACCTATGCATACTAATTTGGATGACCCCTCTGAAAGGTCAAGGTCACCAGAAGTTGGTAAATGTGTGAAAAATGCCATTTTTTGTTAATGGCATGAAGTTTGCTGATGGCAAGACATTTCTATGCATACTAATTTAGTTAACTCATCACAACAGTCAAGGGTCACGAGGGGGTTTGACAGATGTGTGATAAATGCTTAAATTTTCAGAAGACATGGATTTCGCTGGTACTGAAGCCAGCCCTTTAATTATTGTCACAAAGGCCACACATATATATGCATTGGTCATATATGTGAGCAATAAGGTCTTTGCCTTTCTTGTTAGAACTTCTCATGAGACTAACTGACTTCTGTATATATTTATTAAACATGTTTTATTTTTCAGTGTCATCATGCATGAAACAAGACCAAGAAACAAAAAGTGCTGAACTTAGTTCAGACAGCCCAGTTGATAGGTTTGTATTACTTAACCCATTACATCCTGAAGTGTTATTGTCCTATGAAGGCTACATTACACATTAGGATATAGGTCAACTATTTTAGTTCACAGGTGGTGCCAGAATAGCTTGTCGCCTCAGGCACCAAGCTATTTTGGCACCAACCTTGAACTATCATAGTCAAATTCATTTCAAACAGTTGTGTATCGGGATGAGAAATGTTGATGGAAAAATTTTGGGTTTTTTTAGCAGTTCCCAAGCTTCTCAATAAAATTTGGCACAAAGGTAACTGATGATGATGCCTTCCTATGCATACTAATTTGGTTAACCCCTTATAAGAGTGATCGGTTATGGGAGGGTGACAGATGTGTGGAAAATGCATTTATTTTGAGAGATCATGCATTTCACAGTTTAACTTTACAAAAGCCAACTCATTACTTTGGTTAATAAACTTCAACACTTGCTCATTAATTTTCAGAGATCTGTTGTCTAGGTCAAGGTAACAGTGTCTGATTAGTTATGTGGATCATTTATAGATGTAAGCCTTAAAGGGCTTTGCCATTCTTGTTTCTTTTTGTAAACTGTTTAGCGCCCGTTGTGTTTGAACTGTGTAATTATGTTGTTTGTTTTTCCAGGTACAACAAAGCATTTCCACCCCTGTCAGAGGACAACTCTCCAATTCATTTATCCCCATCTGATGACAGAGAGAATGTCTGGACTCAGCGAAGACCCCTCACCTCCAAGCTTGCTGGAGAAACTTCCCAGAAAAATGGTGCAATTGACAGACAGCCTCCTGCAGGCACAAAAGCGGACCCTCCCTCCAGGCGAACAAAAACAGGCCAGGGCAAAGAAAATGATTTAGTAGCCAATGGATCCTCCAAGAAGAAAAATCAGTCCTTGAGAAGAAGAGAACCCATCCAGTACTCTAGTGCAGCTCGACAGCTTAGCTACCCCTCACCACACAGACCCACTGTAACTGCAGGCTCATCAGAAGATGAAGAAAGAAAGAGTGAGATTGCAGAATACTTGATTTCAACATTAGGTATCAAGAGTTCGGGCAAAAGATATGCAGTCAACAATAACAGCCAGCCTTATACCAATGCAGCATGTACTAACAAGCCCTCAGCACTGCGGTGCCAGGAAAAACTAACTGTTGATGGGTCAGCATCTCAAAGAGTCAGTACTCAAAATCAGGAAGCTCGTCTGCCAGCACATATGTTTCCCGAGCAGCTTGCTTCCATAGAGCTGTCAAACTCCAGCAAAGAAAAGGGCAGTGAAGTTGCAGGCCAACCAGAAATGTGTACATTGCTCAAATCTACTGCATCCCCTTCAACAATGTCCAGCAGGAGTGCCTTCAAGTTATCAGATGCTTCTAATGATAAAGCAGGAGCCACAGTTACATGTACAGCACAATCGCAGCAACTCAACCACCCAAAGGCACCAGATGCAAAGAGAAGGCCACAAGTTACCATAACTGAACACCAGCGTCACATGTTTGCTGCTTTTTCCCCTAAAGATGAATCCTTACCCTCAGGCCACCTGCACATCCTGCCATATGAGCTTTTAGATGGAGAAGATAAGAAGAAATCGGAGAGAGAAGGGGTGCTGTGCAACCTTCGAAATGGCAAAAACCTGCACGATACTGATATTAATACATCATCCCTCGCCTGTGCGACAGATGTCCATGTCTTTTCTTCGTCGCTGCCCACTACATTGTATCATAACCAGGCATGGGACAACTCTGGCTTGGCAGAGGCTGTAACTTCTGGCCAACTTGGCAGTCCTTCAGGGATGACAACTTTGAGAGAAAGCTACAGTTATCCATGTCTGCAGTTCAACAATCAAGCATCAGGGTCAGACTTCCAGCAAACAAAGTGCCATTGTTTTGAAGACCCCGGTCTTTGCAAGCCTGCTGACAAATGCAGAATGGGTCAGCAATATGGTGTATGCTTCAGTTCACAGTCTCCGTTATCTAGCCCTGCCATAGCAGTTGCAGGCAAATCGGACCTGCCAGAGAAAAACCTAGAGCAGTGGATGGAATATGTGAAGAGTCGGCCTGTTCCAGTACCACGTCAAGAGCACACATATCATAGCTATGCAACATGTCAGAGATGCGATGCCCAAGTGAATGAAGATCCAAGGCATTTCAACAGCAGGAGTGAAAAATCTAGCTCTTCACCACTGTCGATGCAGGCTGATTGGACCAACTTTACTGTTGATGCCTGTGGAGCAAGTCAAGAGGCTAACAGCACAAGCAGTTCAACTCACACTGAAACATGTGAGCAGACCCTCCATGAACAAATGTTTACTGGTACTAAAAAATCAGCAAACCACTTTCCAGCATACTTCACAAACCCTGTAGCAGACCATGCATACTCATCCAGTTATCTTGCTAGTGAATCTATATTCCCCTCCAACTTGTTGCAAAATCATACCCTGAAAGCATCTGCAGTGTGTACAGATGAGCCTATCTATCCAGCAGCATTTGATGCAAACACAGAAAGAAGAGGGGTTCTTTGCAGAGCTTATTCTCCATTGAAGTTTGAAGATAGTGTCGTGCGGGGATCTCGGTCTCACGACATTCAGCAGAACTATGCCACAAGAGATGATGAAAGAGGCTACTCTCGGTCTGTGCAGGCCAACAGAGGTGAACAGTTTAGCTTGCAGAATATATTTGAATGTGACTATGCAGTTCCAAGATCGGGAGACTTGACTTTGTACCACTCAGGTATTTGGTCTCATGAAGATGTTGCCACTTCTAAATTTCAGTCACTCTTTCTGGTGTCTGACCTAAATGAAGGAAAGGGGCAGCAGTATCGGAAGGATGAATCAGAACCAACACTTGATACTACAAAACAAGCCACTGTTTTAGAAGATCACAGAAAGCTCTGCACTGCTGATGGACCAGAATTTTACTGGGGTCAAATGCATCCATTCAATTCCAGGTTGTTCAGGGACAACTGCAGTATGCTGGAACTGTACTATTGGACGAATGGAGTTGAAACCCCTTGTGGATTTGGCCCGGACATCCCTCCCAATTTTTATCCAGATTTCCCAACTGCTGCTGGTTATAAGGGGCATGCACATGCAGGACCAGCCACCACTGCTTACTCTTCTTTGCCAGAGGAGGCAGGTTTCGAAAACTTCATGAAAAAATCTCCATCATCTAGCATGCACATACAAAGTTCTGTATGTCCCCAGATAAATGTCTTTGACAACAATCAGCCACACTCTGGTGTTGTCTTTAGTGACGAAAAGGCAGAGAAGTTCAAGGAAGCTTTATTCAACACGCAGTCAAAATATGTGAAAGAAAATTCTTCAGAAGCTGTTTCTTCAGATGCTGCTTGGTTGATGTATGGAAGTCGGGCTGCCAGGCAGTTTGATTCACAAGCTACCACAAAAACCATAGTTCAAGGGGCGGAAGAAGAACGCAGGACACAGTCTCAGCATTCTGATCAAGATTCAGATCCAGAACTGCAGTTCCTTACAGAGCTAACTTCATGCGACAGTCATCAGTGGCTGCCAAAACAAGGACTCCTTGGCTTTGACTCAGGCTGGTGTCCTTCACCGTCCGTGGAGTCTGGGAATGAAGACTCAGAGAGGGAACAAAATCGTTCTAGCGCCTCAGTTGCCATGGATCCCTTGGAGGATGCATGGTTTTCCCCCTGGCTGCAAGCTGTTCAGTCCAGCCACAATCAGAGCCGCCTTTTCCCCTGTCTGCGAGACTGTTCTGCTAAACGTCCATCTCCTCCCCATGGCTTTTCCCTGTCTCCGGCTGCCTCCCTCCAGCTGGACAGAAGTGTCTCGGATAGCAAGCTCAATATCCCCTCAGCCTCATCTGCTTTCAGTAGGTATGTTCGCTCCAAGTCAAACAGTTTTCCTTCGCTGCAGTCTACCACCTCGTGTCAACCTTTTCATCTGCCCAACATTGGTCCCACAGATCCTACCCCTCGAGCCCAGTCATTTCAGCCCATCCCGGCAGATGCTTTTGGGCGTCCCATAGAACACAAAGTTCCTCTAAAAACTGATGCAGTGCCTACAAAGCGCTGTATTTACCGTCTCAACCCTCTCCAGCTTAGCCCACCTATGACCCCAGATTTGGAGGTCTTGCCTGACTGTGACGTGCGTTTGATGAAAAAGACCTGGAAAGAGATGCAGGATGTATCGGAAGAAGACAGGGCTGTGGATGCACTGTACTACTACAAGCAGTTTGGCATTGTACGCCCTCAACCCCCGAAGCGTGAGAAGGTACAGGCGGACTTAATTGTCATGGAGCAAGTGGCTGCTACGGACTTCTTTGCTCGCAGTGGGCAGGTTGGTCATGCCACATCACATCATCTGTATTTTACTATTTTAGTGTTTTTTTAAGTTGCGGAAAATGTTTATTATGTATGCTAATGGCTTCTGCACATGCTGAAATGAAATGCAACATTTCAATGAAATGAACACGGTTCTTCCATTTCTTTCCATTTTAACCATTTCTTCAAAATGCGAAACAGCCCATTTCGATCAAAATGTGGTGTTCACAGCAACGTTTCTATGAGCGGTCCAGTCAGCATCATACCCTCTGTCATGTGTTATGTTACTTACTTACTTACGCCTGTCACCCCTACCCGGGTATAGGCCGTCGACGAGAGACCTCCAGCAACTCCTGTCCTGTGCTTCTCCTTCGATTCTACTCCAGGTGGTTCCCAGTCTCTTGATGTCTGCTTGGAGGTCTCGACGCCAGGAGTTTCTCGGCCTACCTCTTTTCCTCTTTCCCTGGGGGTTCCATGACAATGCCTGCCTAGTGATACTGGAAGCTGGCTTTCTCAGACTGTGACCGATCCATCCCCATCTTCTTCGCCCAATTTCATTCTCTGCTGTTATCTGCTCTGTTCTGTCCCAGAGTCTGACGTTGCTGATCTTCTCTGGCCAGTGGATTTTCAAAATTCTTCTAAGGCAACTACCCCACCCGGGTCTGCCCTGGGGGACTTGGGTGGGGTTAGGTATTTTTTAGTTCCCAGGGTCACCCTGGTCAGCCCCACAGGGTGGGTTTTTCTCTCTATTCTGGGGCATGTGTTTCTGTCTACCCTTTGTCCATTCACCTGTATTTGCCTTTTTAAAACTCTCCCTACTGTCTGCACTGCCTGTAGCTCTTGATATTGGATGTGTGTTGCTAAATGGTCTTAGCTTTATTTAGGCCCTATGTGTTAGGTTTATTTAATGTATTTGACCGGCTGGCAACATACATTCAATGTTCTGTTTTTTTTTTTTTTCACAAGCAGTGCAGGCACGTCCTGAGAAAGCCTTGTTGCTGTCGGGACGTTAAGCAATGTACAATCAATCAATCAATCTAAGGCAACTGTTCATGAAGGTCTGTACTCTGTTGACTGTGGTTTTTGTCAATCTCCATGTCTCTGCTCCATATAGGAGAACTGCTTTTACATTGGAGTTGAAAATCCGGACTTTGGTGTGTTGTGACAGCTCTCTGGAACTCCACACTTTTTTCAACTGGAGAAAGGCTGCTCTGGCTTTACCGATTCGTGCTCTGACATCTGCATCAGTGCCGCCTTTTTTGTCTATGATGCCATGTGTTATGTGATGTTATTTTAAACATGAAAGGGTGGCTTTCAAATTTTCTTCCATGGTGATGTTGATCTGCAGAACATCCTATTTTATTGAGCTGTTACGCAGATGTCTTGTAAGACTTTCCATATACAGGAGAGGCTTGCATGGCACTATTATAATCTCGTTTCTGCGTGTGCGGAGGTGTTTCATTGCCATGAAAGTGTAGGGAACAAAAAAAATTCTCCTGTTTCACATTTTGACGTGTGCATAGGCCATAAGTGTCAGTAATGGCACTGCTCAGTATTGCAGTATTACTTCAGGGATATTTTGATTAGTGGAACGGAAGTCAGTTTGGCCAGTTTTTAAAAAAAGGAAAGAGGGTGGGGGGAGTTTACAAGTATGAAGTAGCAGGAAGTTAGATTTCTACATGTCCTCTTGTAGCAGTTCTGGTGTAATAAAAGTGTTTATTTTCTGTTAAGCAGTGCATGTTATAATTGTTTCAATACATAGATGCCTAGCAGGGCTTTCACAAGCTGTCGACCTCATCTCAGTGCTACTGTCGCGAGTATTCAGTGCTGTGACATGAGTTTTGGAGCTCCAAAGCTCCTGTCATGGCACATTTAGTATGCTTATGGTAGTACTAAAGAAGACTTTCGGATGGAGTCGAAAACTCAGACTCGGTCGTAGCTGCCCAACCACAGGTTCTGTAAGGCGTCTTAACCCATTTAGCCCCGACACCCTACAGCAGGATATGGATTGACCATGATATTTCAAGGATAGTCTCAGTTTATCTTGGTGCCTGAAGGTGCCAAGCTAATCTGGCACTACCCTTGAATTATCATGGTCAAGCCATCTCCTGCACCTATGCTCGTTAGGTAACACCTCGAAAATTTGAGAAATGTGGCCATGGGGTTGAATGGGTTAATATTCAATGCCAGAATCAGAACACAATATTCATGCTTCTGTGAGATTTGCCGTGGATAATCTTTTCAGGTGAATGGCTGTGCTCCTGCCTTCGCTGTCCCGATTCCCCGGCATGCTTTGCGCCTGCAGGAGGTGGAAGAAGAGATGTTCCAGAGTAGTGCTCATGGAGGTCATAGGTCACGCAGAAAACAGCACAAAGGCTCCTCCAAGGCTAAGCAACCTCGAGGTATCAGTGTAGATTGTTGTCAAATTAGTAGGTCAAATTTGTAGGTCAAATTTAAGGAGACTTAATGGTAGTTCTAACATGACATTAATCAGAGTAAAATATGGTCAAGAGTACGACTGGGTGTCTAGTGGTAAAATCGACACCCTCCCTCACAAAATCTGCTACAAATTACCAGAAGTGGTCAGATAAAACTAAGGCATACATCATGTAGGTAAATGGTTAAGGTTTCCAGTGATACATGATTTATGGGTGACCGCAGAAAAATTTGGGACATTATCACAGTTTTGTTTGACCAAATTCGAATTATAACGTGACACATTTTACACATGCTCCATGGAACTCAGATTTTCAAAGGCATGCTGCACTATGAAAAATCAATGTCACTGTCACAAGATGTTTGCAATGTTGGCCTAAATCACTGGGTTGATAATTTTCTAGTGTAAGTTGCTTTTGCATAATTCACCATAATATGAGAGCCTGCTTGAACATAACACGTGTTGTAAATTTTGTCAGCAGAAATCATACTACTAAAACACATTTTTAAAAATGGTCAATTATTATTAATTTATGTGTTATTATGTAGAGTAGAGTATGTACTTTGTTTATATAATGAAAGTTTTGTGGTTCTTACATGGAGAATCAAATGTTCCAGTTTTGAAGATTTATACTCTACTTTATGGTGTAAATGTTGAGTTATGTTCAAGTCTAGGCACTCGTTTAGGTCTACTAATCTGTTGTTTTTGCTGAAGACAACTGGTGTAGTGATTTATATCAAGGTTTTGAAGAGGATGCATGGGTGATAGATGAAAGAAACCCTTTATGAGGTTTACAGTATGCGTCCAAATTTCGGGTGTAAATTGTTATGTTAAGCAGTCCAGCAAACTATATGTTCAAGAGTACAACTGGGTGTCCAAAGAGTGTGACATGGGTCTCTGATTTTGAACTTAAACTTATGAGCATCATTTTGCATGATTGTGATGTGTTTAGTCATAAGTAACATGGCCCCTCCACCCCCCCCCCCCCCCTCCCCCCCCCCAAAAAAAAAAAAAAAAAAAAGAATTTCGCCCATGAGCAGTCGTTTGAGTGTAATTGGAAAAAAAAAAACTGTTACGGTTTATAAAACACATTTTCTAGCTTTTACAAAGTAAATTCATGCTGTATAAATTATTATGTTGTTCTTTCCTTACTAGGCTATGCTTAAACTTCAAAGAAAGTTTGATGGGGTGAATAGATTGTTTGAACACTCGGCTATACATTTATGCAAAAAAATGCATAAATTATATGTAAAAAATTGTGTGTGGTATTTAACACACAATTTCAATTGCACAGTGATTGATTCCAAACTATCCTAATTGAGATAAGTGTGAACACGGTAGCTATAAACTTTTTTAAAAATTGGGCAACTTGCTTATGAACAAAAATTTAGAAATCCTTGACAACACAGCAAAGAAAGTCAATTAAGATGGTGTGTTTTTCCCTTTATTGTGTACTTAACTCTTGTAGATTACAGAATAATTTAGGAAAAAAACACCATTCACAACATAGAATGAAATGAAGGCTAAAAACAAGAAACACACAATGCTTGAACATAACTTTACACTGTGACGAACAAACTTGAGGCTCTTTAACTAACACGCATAAATCCAAAAATAACAGAACACTATTCAAGTGATGTGTTTTTAACAAATACACTTTTATTTCACCTAACATTGTGTTTAACCCTTATCATTCGGAATACACCAGTGTGTGAAATACGTTTGACTAAAATAGTTCAAGGGTAGTGCCAGAATAGCTTGGCGCCTCTAGGTGCCAAGCTATTCTGGCACTACCCTTGAACTAAAGCCATTGGTCTATATCCTTATCTGTAAGTACTATAATATAGACTGCATACGGCAGTGTACAAATTGAAGCTTTTAGCCTCAGTCTGATATGGGTTAAAAGAGTAATGAAAGCAGCAAATACATATTGTAATTGTTTGTACATAACTTTACACCACACGCTTCAAATTTCAGCAAAAAAGTGCCTCTACAAATGAACAAGAACCAGAAAATAAAAATCACAATCACCTGTAGCTTTCTACTACACTACAAAACAGCAGTGATGTAATTATCAGGTTTGAAATTGATAATACAAAGTAATAATGTGTGAAAATGGCAAGTTTGAACATAACTTTACAACCGAACATGTTGGTATTATCAACACTGAAGTCAAAATAAAAGATAAAATGGGAAATTACATCAAATTCTGTGGTCAGTAAACCCCAGCATTTACCAGTTCTAATAATTGTGTCTACAATGTTTAAAGCAAGTAGCAAAACAAATCGGTACATGTTTGTACATAACTTTACAACATGGGGTTCAAATCTCTGCACAATGTGGTTCCACAATGTGAGAAAGCACCAAGTGAAAAAAGTTTAAACTTTCAATACATTTTAGAACACCAACAATACATTTAACACTCTTGAAAACTGACGTTAGTTAGCCATTGCTCATGCTTGCTATGGACCGTGTGACATCGGAGCCTACCTTTTGCCCAAATACCTCTGGCACAGAAAGTATACTCACTTTAGCTTCACACACGAGCTAAACATGGCAGAAACAATTTAAAATTTATCAAACCCAACCACTCTCCAGTCGCATGCACTGTTGGAGAGTGGCAGGAAATCTACAGCTGACACTACAATCATATCATCCCCTACTTCTTGGATGTCATCTATTTCAGGGTAAATAAATACTCCTTGTTTTGTCTGGTGAGGCTTGAGGAATTGACCCTCAGAGGATCTACTCCGACAATCACTCATGAAACAGAAAAAAAAGAGACTGCTTTATTTTGTTGCATAATGACCACAGCGCTTTCTTGAAGCAACCCATAACAAGCTTCCTGCTGATCAAGTTTCCTAACTTAAAACTCCTTTTTTTTATTGGCCAGTGACAAACAGTCCCATTTGTTTCTGCTGTACCTTTCAACCTTTTGTAATTTTTCAATGTCTCCATCTCAAACTTAAATGGAGCTGAAACATGTTCAAAATCCACATTTTCCTGGTTCCAATACTTTAAAAAGATTTCTGGCAGCTATTATTTGTAAGCACAAGTATGCTGACATAATCTTGCTCACCAGGGTACAACCTGTCAGGGTCCTGCACTACCACACGTGTTTAGCATCCATTTTCTGGGTGCTTTCATGGCTGGGAAAGACCCTTCAGCCTCAGAAACTTTCGATTCAGGAACAAATTCCGAAGAACTGAAACAGAGGGTCAGATAATTTCAATTTGTGTCCACATTTGCGATTTGTTTTTAGCTAGCAATTTACTAGTGTTACGATTGTGGTTGTGTTGTCCGGTGAGAGCATACATGTGTTAATCGTAGGAAACAATCCGACATTTATTTAAGCTATCATGGTTATGATTCATGTACCTTTTTAAGTAACATTTTCTTTTGGTCGCACAGAGCGGAATTCACTTCGTTATGATATGCTAAATTTTGTCCAGAACGTTCTAGAAAGGTCGCACTGTCTAGTGACCTTGTATGTGTGACATTGGTAAATTGGCGACATTTAGCAACAAGTTGTTTACTGTGCGCGTGAAGCCGTCGGCCGTTTTCTTGTGTGTTATGAAGGATCGTGGTAGTTCTCGAAGTTTCCGACTAGTTTGTGAACTGCCTGCCATACTTTTGTGAGATGTCATTTTACCAAGGATTTGGAGCTGAAGTGAGCAGCCAAATTTGTGTAGCCTATTGTAGTTTTCTAGAAAGTTCGTTTTTTATTAATATTTTTTAGTTCCGGTTACGTAGATTATTTTGATTGGTTGCGTTGAATGATTTTCTTGGATTATTCTAGAAAGTGTCTTACTATATAACGTTGGTGCTAGGAGAGCACGAATGTACATTGTCTTGCATTGTCAGTTGTAGAGACACACAGTTTATCGTAGGTACGTGGCCCGTATAGGGTGTACATTGTGAGAGACACAGCGTAACAGTGGTGTACGTCATCGTGAGAGAGGACCTAGTAACTGAAGACCAGAAGCTACAGGAGTGGACCATCCTCATTTTGGCCGACGGCACTCTGTAAGAATTATCCCCCTTGCCAATGTCAGTGTCGACACTCTGTACCTGAAAGGAGAGGTGAAGGTGTTGTGCGTGAAAACCCCTGTCTACGATCTTATCATCGGAAACATTGATGGTGCCAGAAATGCAGACGATCCAGATCCAGAGTGGAGACCTGAAACATGTGCTGTTACCACGAGAAGTCCAGCAAAGAAGAGTCACCAGACCATCCCTCTAAAAGTGGCGGACAACACGGAAGCAGCCGTGGTGAATAAGGAAATAAGGAGCTACAGAGAGCCGACCCCACGCTTGACAAGTTCCGAGCTCAAACCGAGCCCGTGACGCGAAAGGGAAAAGAGATAACCTTCGAGACCAGAAAAAATATCTTGTACCGGATATTCGACAGCAATGGAGATAAACCTGTGTGTCAAGTAGTAGTTCCTGAACCTTTGAGAATGCAGGTGATGAAATTGGCACATGATTCCATATTGGGAGGACATTTGGGAATCAACAAGACCCTCGATAAGATTCCAGCCGTCTTCTACTGGCCTGATATGGGAGGTGACGTCACCCGATTCTGCAGGTCGTGCGACATATGCCAGAAGACAATCTCCAAGGGAAAGGTGCCCAAAGTTCCTCTAGAGAAAATGCCACTGATCGATATGCCTGGTGAGGTCAATATCCCCTCCAAGTGAAGATGGTCATCGCTACATTTTTACCCTGGTGGACTATGCTACACGTTATCCTGAAGCCATACCATTGAAGAAGATCGACACTCCAACAGTGGCAGAGGCGCTCGTCGACATGTTCAGCCGTTTAGGGATTCCTGAGGAGATCCTGAGTGACCTGGGAACTCAGTTCGTCTCCGACTGCATGGAGGAAGTCAACCAGCTATTGAGCATCCGACACCTTACTACCACCCCTTATCACCCCATGTGTAATGGGCTAGTTGAAAAGTTTAACGGAACATTGAAGGCTATGCTGAAGAAACTGTGTGCTGAGCAGCCAAGGTTGTGGCATAGATATATCAATGCCTTGCTCTTCGCATACCGTGAAGTTCCTCAGGATTCGACAGGGTTTTCCCCTTTTGAATTACTGTACGGCAGGACTGTAAGGGGGCCCATGCACGTCCTGAAGGAGCTGTGGACCAAGGATATCGATGCGCCTGAGGTAAAGATCAGCTACCAGTACGTCTTCGACCTGAGAGAGAAGCTGGAAGATACCCTCAGGATGGCTCGAGAAGAACTGGGGAAGGCGCAGAACAAAAAGCATTACTATGATCGTAAGCCGAAACCTCGACGATTCCAGCCAGGTGACCAAGTATTGGCCCGTATAGGGTGTACATTGTGAGAGACACAGCGTAACGGTGGTGTACGTCGTGTGAGGAACTTTGTGTCGCCAGTGTGGACATTTGCAGAAGAGACTTTGTATCAGTGTTAGTGTGTTTGGAAATGCAGTGTGGAGATCACATCACTGCATTAAATTATTGTTGGAACTGTTCAGAGATGAGAATCTTCCGCCCTTTAGCGGAAATCCGCTCTTTCGGAAGGTCCCAGGGTCATTTTTGAGATCGGTTTAAATCCGGTGAGAAAATTTTAGTGTATTTGACTAGGGTGAGTTGTTGATTTTCGATCTCGCAGCTTATTCCCACTCGTTCCCATGCGGATTGTTGTCATTTGGTTCACTCTCACTTCATTTCCGTCGATCCACCAAGCTTTCCTCCTTTTTGTCATTTTAGGATTCTCATCTCTGACTGTTACTCCAGTATTGTCTACATCCTTAAAGCTGAGGTGCAATGAGAAAAACCCGCCCAGCGCGTGTTTTAAAAAGACTCTACAGGACCCAGCTTGGGCCCTGCCCCTAAGTGGGTCAAATCGGTTCGTAACACAGTTGACGGAGTTGGCAACTGCGTATCCCGAGCTTGCAAAACTCTCGGAAAACGACAGACCACTTCCTGTTGCACGGAAATCATCGCGATTAGCAGATCGGACAACAGCAGACCATATTGTGACACTTTGAAACTGACCGACAGCCACGGATTTTACGCGTTGGGGACTATGATGGCAGAATGTACGGCTGTACATGCTGTAAGTATAACTCCTGACACTTTGTAGTTGTGAACGAATTTTTTCAACACGTACCTACAGTCCAATATAGGCTAATATATATAAATAAAGAAGCATTGTGATGTACAACCAACACAGTAAATTGGATGAGAGAGAGAGAGAATCGACTGTTTACATAGATGCCAAAAGATACAAGGTCGCCATGGGTCAAGCTGATTTTTAGTAGCTGCCCTTCGTATGGAGAATTTTTTTTGCTGTAGGCCACTCCAGATGAAAAGATATAACAACAAACACAAAACGACAAATAACCCCTCCTTCCTCACCCTTCCGATATCGAATAAAGCTTCAGGCTGTGCTGTGTAACTTACGGATAGCTCGGCCTGGTCCATATCCAGTGTGCGTCCAGGCAAGACACAAATGGCCTGCTCTGTCCGTCGGGTGATCGAGTGTCGTCTGCTACTGTTGCTGTCAGTAGAAATATCGCTGGTTTAGATCAGTGATCGCGGTGCCCACACCACGCTGCATACAGGAAGTGGCCTGTCTTTTTCACGGGAGTTTTGCCAGCACGACAAACGCAGTTGAAAACTGAGTCAACCGAGTTCCAAACCGGTTTGCCGAAGTTAGCCGAACGTTCACGAAGACAGGGCCCTCGCTGGGTCCTGCAAAGTTTTTTTAAAACACGTGCGGGGCGGAGTTTTTTGACTGTTTCTCAGCTTTAAGCCACGTGTGACGGGTTGCAGCTGAATGAAGTTTATTTAAAAGAACCTTACGTGCGTGCGTCTGGTGTATTTATCATACGACTACGACTCCACCACGTAACAACTAGCATCAGCCTAATATGTCTGGTTATTTGTTTCATAATAATAATAATAATAATACCGTTATTATATAGGCGCTTTTTATAAATTTGTGGGCAAATCGACCCAAAGCGCCGCGAACTGAAACCCAACACGCACACTCACGTAACAGACACGGATTTACGCCATTTAAGACAAACACAGTACAAGACAGACGAAGGGCCACTTCAGCTACTGAAGTTACAGAGATTTTTGATCGCTTGTATTTGAAATTTTTTAAGTGGCCTGAAACCGGTACTGAAGTGGGGGAGGGGGGGGGGTGGAAGAACCGGAGTACCCGGAGAAAGAACCTCCGACGGTCCACCCGAATTAACAGTGACATTTACCAGAGGAACCTGTTTTCAAACCTCGCACCTTTAGCATTGGTGGCAGGCACCTTAACCACTGCGCCACGGACCGCCCCAAAAAACATTACCGGTGGCATTACTGATAGGATCTAGCTACCGATTTCTGCCTAAGTCTCCGTTGTGCAAGCAACACAACCGGGGAGGCGACTCGGGGAGTCGTCGTTTTATATAACTCCCAGAGTGACCTCCCTCCCTTCCCATAAGGCCCTTTGGGCCTAGCGACCAGTCATACGCTTCGCTGCAACGCGAACGGCTGTTCCGGTTTCGGCTTCTGTTTCTCTCGTGTTCTCCATGTGTTTTCTCAACTTCGTTTGTGTTTTTCTGGATATCTTTGTGTGTGCGATTATCCATCCTACGTTGATTCTTATCCTTACGACATCTGGTGGGAGTTGAACGGCGAATTTTTTCCCTTTTCATAGCGGACATGAGGTAAGGTCTCGGATTATAGTTATACATGAGCCGGCCATTTTTAACAGTTTCGATCTGACTCGAAGCGGTTCCCGTTTGGCACCGTTTTTTTCTTCACGCATAGGGCGGCGTTAGGCTGCTTTCGAGTTTCTCGTCCGCCCTTTTTTGTTTTGTTTTCAGGTTCTCTCCCGGTCATTTTCCGTTTTGCTTTTAGTGCAACTAACGGCAAAACATGAGACTGACGGGACAGGGCCTCTCTTTTCACGGTTTCTGTTGCAGTTTGCAGTTACGTACATGCCCGCACTGCTTGGGTTTTCAGTACCCGACTGATTCAAGTTTTATGTTTACCATGCTCGGGATGTTTTTCTTCCCGACCATGCCATGTCTGCTCTTCGTGGAAAGAGCGTCGTTGGTCACAACTCTGGGATTTTTATAATCGCGACCGGCCTGCGGCTCCTCGCTTACTTAGCCGCTCGCCGGCCGCTTTGCGCCTCACTGCCGCCAGTGCGACATCCCTTTCTATAACTTCCGGCCATTCGTGAACCCACAAACGAGCATCATCGGATATTGTGGGCTTTTCTTCGAACCGGATATTTCCTACCTCGGCGCTCGCCCGTCGCTAATCCCTTCCCACTCTACTGGGAGTCGGGATTTTCCGCGATCGGGACGGCCCCTCCCTACTACCTCTATCCTACTGGGGACCTGGACCATTTCACCAAATCCGAGGCATTCCCACCTGCAGCCTCAAAAGTGTCGCACCCCATGAGTAGTAAGACTCTGGGGCCCTTGACTCCTCATCTGTGACCTCTACCGAGTCGCACCCCATGAGTAGTAAGACTCTGGGGCCCTTGACTTGCTTATCCGTAACCTCTCCCGAGTCTCACCCCATGAGTAGTAAAACTCTGGGGCCCTTGACTCATACGAGCACTTCCCGCCCGGCGTTACGGCCACCGGCAGTGGGTGACTCCCCTCACTGTTTCTTTCAGACGCTCTCGCGTGGATGATGGCACACGGCGCACTTATCCTCCTAAACTTTTCACCGCTAGTCTGCTTCGGACCGTGACGTTTTCGCGGTCGTTCTTTCAGCCGCAGCCGTCTCTCCAGAGACGCTCAAGCGTGTTAAAATCACGTTCTCCGAACCATCGCCGCTTTGTTCCCCAACATGGCTCCTCCCCAATCGCCAGTCTCGGGACCAATCGCGACTGCCTCTCCCTTCCTCTTATCGCCCTCTTCCCCCCACCTTGCCTTGGGCATTGATTACTGCCGAGCCCTCGACGAAGCGGCCCACCTGATTTCGGCTGCTCTTCCTCCGGAAGCTTGCTCCCCCCTCCTCCCTTGAAACGGAAGGCTTCAGCTTCGGTCGACACTTCACATCAGTCTAAACGTTTTAAGACCCTTCCTCAGCCCACCTGCTTTCGGGACTTCTCTGATGCTTTTAACGCTCATTTACAAAAGGGCAATTTGTCGGACGTTGGCTTCTTTTCCGACCACTGCTGGCCTGCGGATGTGGAGATTAAATTCCGACAGCACTGGTACGCAGGACACAACCAGTCCTTTCTGTGCCCCCTCCTGACGGTGGATCCAGCTGCAGAGGCGCAGATTGGTGGGAAGGCCGCTGTGGGTCGGTCTACTCCCGCGGGCCTAGACAAGACGGCTACCCTAATTCGGAATTCTCTAGCCGTGTTGGTTTTTTTTTTAGTTAGCCACACAGGCTGTGGTTAGACATATTGAAGACTTCTGGGATTTTCCTGAGGCCTCTGACCCCCTGAGCGATTTACACTCCATCGCAGTGACGGCTAATCGGGCAGTGTACCATGCTTCGACAAACGCTTTAGCGGCAGCCTCCAACCGTGACCTTTTGCGGCGGGATGGCATCCTCCAGCGATGTGTCGGCCTTCCCACTTCGGTGAAGTCCCAGCTGCGACATGCCCCCCTCGGTGGTGCTCTTCTGTTTGGCCCTACCTGGCAGTCAGTGACGGAGTCTACTAAGGACCTTTGGCCTCGCACCCCCCTCCCCCCTGCGGCTTTCCACCCCTTTCAGTCTTCCCGCAGGGCCGTGGGTCTTCCTCTGCGGACCTTTAGACCCACCCCACGACCCTCCCAGGGATCCTCTCGTCCTGGACGTCCTGTCCTCTCCGGCCTTTTTCACGCTCCCACCTCTTCGGCCCCCTCGTTTCCCTGCCCCTACCGGCGGTTCGGGCAGGGACGGGCCCAGTAACTATCACCTTCCCCACGGACGACCACAGAGCACCCCGTCAGCTGGAGGCTCGCCCGGCACATCGACAAGTGGCGGTCGCTGCTGCCAGACGATACTTGGGTGCTCTCCACAATCTCAGACGGACTTCATATTTCGTTTCTCCAACCGCCCCTTCTCCGCCGCTCGCCTGTGTGGACTCGTGTCTCATCCGACCCGATCAAGGCTTTGGCTCTGCGTCAGGAGATTGCGTCTCTACTTCAGAAGGCTGCGACGGAGGTGGTCTCTCTGCTCGACTTGCCGGCATTTTACTGCCGCCTCTTCCTGGTTCCAAAGCCCGGCGGTCAGTGGCGTCCAGTCATCGACCTTTCGGCTCTAAACCGGTTCATTTCGGCCCCCTCATTTCACATGGAGACAGCGCGGGCCGTGCGGTTAGCGGTGCGTCCTTTCGACTTTGCGGTCAGCCTCAACCTTTCCGATGCTTACCTTCATGTTCCCATTCACCCAGCGTCTTGCCGCTTCCTACGTTTCACCTTCGACGGAGTCGTATACCAGTTTCGGGCTCTCCCCTTCGGCCTCAAAATCAGCCCTTTGGTCTTTAATAATTACGGTATTTATAATGCACTTATCTTATAATAATTATAACTCTAAGCGCGCACTCACAACTCACATATGCATGCGCACGCTTTAGACAATGACTCACGTACCACAAATAGTGAAATACATTACGACAGTCAGCTTGGGATGGGGAGTGTGGTGATATAGTGCTAGAACTGTTGAAAGAGGTGAGTTTTGAGGGCGGACTGGAAGGAGGAGAGAGAGTGTTTCTGACGGAGAGAGAGTGGGAGAGTATTCCAGGTGGATGGACCGTAGATGGAGAAGGAGTGGGGGCCGAAAGTGCTGAGTTTGGTGCGGGGGATGAGGAGGCGGAGCGGAGGGAGCGGGAAGGAGTGTAGGGGTGAAGTAAGTTGGAGAGATAGGTAGGAGCGTAGTTGTTCAGGGATTATGGATACGAGGATTATGGACGCGGTGATCTCTCGAGCCCAACAGTCCTCGTCCAGCCCAACCTCCAATTACCTAGACGACCTCTTGCTCCGCAATCAGGACCCCTTACTGACTTTTTTTAGGAGACTGGGATTTATGGTCCACCAAGGAAAGTCGGATTTCACACCCTCCCGTACCTTCATCCATCTCGGGATGGAGTTTCTGACCAACCGCAACACTGTGAGACTAACGGCCTCTCGCGTTCAAAAACTGGCTGCAGCCGCTCACCAGGTGTCGTGTTCCGAGTCGTGCCCTGCCAGGATCTGGCTTCAATTACTGGGGCTCATCAGTGCAGCAGCCGATCTCCTTCCCCTCGGTCGCCTGTACTCTCGGCCTCTTCAGCTCCATCTCCTTTTCCATTGGCGACCTTACTCAAACGACCTTTCGGCCCTAGTACCGGTGTCCCCCTTGATCCAGTCACACGTACTTCGGTTGACGGATCTGACCTTGCTCACGTCAGGAGTGCCCATTTCCTCCCAACCTCCTCGGCTCTCACTCTGCACAGATGCGAGCCTATCCGGCTGGGGTGCCCACCTACTTCCGGATTTCGAAGAGGTCTCAGACCAGAAGCCGCCATCCTTACAGAACAGACACATCAACTGGCTGGAGTTTAAAGCAGTTTAGCTGGCTCTGACTCATTGGGAGACTCGTCTCCATCACAACGAGATCTTGATTCTGTCCGACAATTCCACTGTGGTATTGTACGTCCTGAAACAAGGTGGGGACGCGCTCTCCGTCTCTCTGCATTCTTCTCTACCACCTGTTCCTCTGGTGCCGGGATCTACACATCTCTCTCCGGGCACGCCACATTCCAGGTCACCTCAACGTGTTTGTGGACTCTCTCTCTCGCCGGGGCCAGCTGCTTCCTACCGTATGGACCCTCAAACCAGAGATCTTCCGGCTGATCAGCATCTGCTGGGAGACACCAATAGTCAACCTTTT
Organism: Semisulcospira habei; assembly: GCA_036245525.1. NCBI lineage: Eukaryota > Metazoa > Mollusca > Gastropoda > Semisulcospiridae > Semisulcospira > Semisulcospira habei. Next base: position 268,327,301 of record BTPG01000002.1, on the reverse strand, counting down.
CGCGGCACGGTGAACACACAGCTTCACCTCTTTGTCTCACCCATTCCAGACCCTCTTGCCTGGGCAGTGGACGCCCTGTCGATCTCTTAGGACGGCCTATCATAGGCTATCAGCCTATGCTTATCCCCCGGCCATCCTTGTTCCCAAGGTGTTACTCAAACTCCGAGGCTCGAACACGATGCTCTTCCTTGTAGCCCCCTTCAGATGGGCACGCAGCTGGATGACCGATTGGTGAGCCTCGCCACGGATGCTCCCCTACTCTTACCCACACCACGCATGATGCTGAAACAACCACGACAAGCTCTCTTCCACCCGTACCTGGAGCGGCTTCTTGCATGCAGCAATGGAGGCTATCGCTGCGGCCCACAGGGCTTCCACCAGGAGGGTATACGATGGCAAGTGGAGAGTCCTGCAGTCCTGGTGCCTCTCCAGACACCTGTCTCCAACAGCCTTGTCTACACCCCAGTAGCGGAGTTCTTCTTGTGGCTCTTTGACGAACAAAACTTGACTCCTATCACCATCCGGGCATATCTCTCTATGGTCTCAGATACCTACCGACATTTGGGCCGGCCGGATCCGGGTGCGTGCAAAGACCTCGCCGACCTCCTTGCCCACTTCGAGTTACAGCGACCTGTTCAGTGTTCACTCCTTATGCGCTGGGATCTGGCCTGGATCCTCACTTGGCTTAATTCGGACCGCTTCGAACCTTTGCCTTTACCACGATGGCTGACGTCACCAGGAAGACCTGTTTCCTACTCGCTCTCGCTTTGGCTGCCAGAGTCAGCGAGCTGCATGCATTATCAGTGGACCCCGCATGCCTCCAGTTTCGTGGGGATGGCTCCATCCAGTTAATGACGAACCCTTCCTTTCTCGCCAAGACTAGGCTTCCCTCGGCCGGAGCTCAGATCATGAACCTCCACCCGCTTAAGGGTTTTGACCTTTCCCAGGAATCCTGACAAGACCCTGTACGGGCCTTGCGGATATACCTGCGTCGTTCGCGGCCCTTCCTACGGGGCCGGAAACGACTCTTCCTTCCCCTGCGACGCGGCAGGGACGATATTTTAGCGCAGACTATATCCTCATGGATCCGCAGGATCATCCGCTCTGCTTTTGAAGAACTCTCCCCGGACGTGGCACAGAGACTTCGCATTCGAGCGCACGAGGTTCAGGCGGTATCTGTGAGTCTTGCCCTCGACCGCAACTGTGCGGTGCGGGATATTGTGGCGGCCATTGGGTGGCGAACGAGTTCCACCTTCGCCCGCTTCTACCTACAAGACCTCTCGGGCCAGAGGGAGAACCTGGCCCTTGTTGGGGACGTCTCGGCGGCGCAACACTCCCTCCCGGCCACCGGTGCCATATGTAACGCTTCGTTGAAATCGTCGGGAGTTTGCGCCCAGGGCACCTCGTTAACTAACATGTTCTCCAGACTGGGTATGGTGGGCGGCTCCCTCCTCCTTTTCGTTATTCTTCCTATCAGTAATGCCATCGGTAATGTTTTTAAGGAAACAAATTAATTTTTCTCTAAAATATATTTTTTCGAAAAATACTTACCGATGGCATTACTCTAATGGCCCTCCCACCTGCCCCGCTTGCCGCCAGCTACGTTCGCTTAGTGTATGACTGGTTGCTAGGCCCAAAGGGCCTTATGGGAAGGGAGGGGAGGTCACTCTGGGAGTTATATAAAACGACGTCTCCCCGAGTCGCCTCCCCGGTTGTGTTGCTTGCACAACGGAGACTTAGGCAGAAATCGGTAGCTAGACGTATCTTCCTATCAGTAATGCCATTGGTAAGTATTTTTCGAAAAAATATATTTTAGAGTAAAATTAAATTTTCAACAGCTTTGTACTGAAATGGCTGGTTATTATTAAATTATCATTTCAGCTTTCAAGCTTGGCCACCACAACAAAGAGTAAAAGGCATGATCAGACTGTAACTTGGAAGACAATGTGTGAACCAAACACAACTCTGGTTGAACATAACTTGACAACACATGATGTTGTCATGTTATGTACAAACTACTTAAAACAGAAAAATGTATATTCTGGGTTTAACAAGTTATATTTTAGTACCCAAGCTGTATTTTGATAAATAACAACTAGCAAAGTGGGCATCCCAAAGACAGTATAGTAGGAATTGTGCTACAGTAATGAACATAACTTTACACTTTACATGTCAGTCTAGTTTGTCAAGTTATGTTCACACAGTCATCTAGCTAAAATAATAGTTTGTATATTAGTTACAATAGACAAAATAATCAAACCAGTCCTCCACTTTAAAAGAGACCATTACTATGAAGCAAAATGTTAGCTGAGCACTGTTTTAACTGTACATAACTTGACAACATAATTGTTAAGTTATGTTCAAGGCATTTCTTAAAAGTGTCATTTTTTGGGTGCAGAAAAGTTTAAAAAAATGAATGACAAATTTTTTTTTTAATGCACAGACTATCTGTACTTATCATAGAACACTAACCCATACAAAAATAGCATGAAACACAGTGTAACATAACTTTACAACCCAACCAACTGTAAATGTTACGTCATGTTATGTTCAGTCCAATACTGCCAGAACAGGGTTATTCTTACTTAATCTTAAGTTACATAATAAAGAAGCAATAATATAAAGTACATAAAGACAATGGGAACATTATCACAGCTTAAGATAAGAAAAACGACCATTTTTTTTTTAAATTGAATGTGCTATGTCTGTTCCCTTTTGCACTGCGTCATGTTGTGTACAAATGCTATAATTCAGCAACTCATAATCAATGACCCGAAGTATAAATCAAATTAGCACAAAATCCCTTCCTACCAACAAAAATTGGTACAAAAAAATGTATGACTTGTCCTTCCCCCAAAATGCAAAACTCGTGGTTTAAACGTAAACTTTAGGTAAAGATTTACCTGGCCAAACTGTGTAAAGTTAGGAACAATCAAACAGCAGGAGCAAAAGACATTTACTCTATTTTTTTTATATCAGGAAAGTTAAAGACAACAATACTGAATCGACGAAAATGTGGGATCCGTAGTGTTCTTTTTAATCTTTAAAAATAACGCTGTAATTGCCTGAACGTAACGCTGACAACCTTCAACCCTGTGTAAAGCAGACACAACAGCAAGGTGATGGTAAAAGGTAATAATTATTGTTGCAAAGTGTTGCCGCGCCGCAAAACTAATCCGAACATGCATTACTTGTTCCGTTTTATCCTTTGAAATATTGAATATCGCATTCAGAAACTTGAACGTAACTGTTACAACCAAAACTAAACCGTCATCGTCGGATGGAGGCAAATTCCACCAAGTAATGTTTTCTTCCTCGGTTCAAAACACACGGTCATTGAGCTGATTGATTTTACATTTGTTTGCGTCAACATTCATTTGAAGTAATTAGAAAAGCAGTACACTTACATTGTTTTTTTTAAACATGTATGGTGCTCAGTCATCAATTTTGCATGAACATAACCATTTACAACCAAAACTTACCTTCAACATTGTCACTTCCCTGCTCCATCGATGTCACCTGTAGGTATGAGGTACGTAGGACTGACCAAATGCAAATCTCAAAATGGTCGCCGATTCCAGAAAATCATGCGCGTTGATGAATGCGAGATTTTTTCCCGTGTTTGAACGTAACACAAAGTTTACAACTTTTGGGTTGAAGAAGTTTAAAACTCAGCCTTTTTTCAATTCTCGAAAGGATTTCAAATTTGTTTACGATAATCAGAATGAAGAGTAATGTTGTCTAGGATAAGTTAATTAGGTGCCTCACAGTAAGTTTTTTGTGTTCCAGTTCACAGCGAGATTTGCACGTGTGAAATAGACGGCGCACGTTACGTTCATGCTAGCCTTTACTTACCCTCAAACTACTTTAAACTTAGACACATGTAAAACTCAACGATATGGTAACAAAATAGTAACTTGCATTGGCTATCTAAAGGCCTAAACTTGGTTTCGAAATTCCATTTCATTCCCCGGAATTTATTTATCTGAAAGCGAACACACGTGAGTGATGTCACGTTTTGAAATTTGGCTTCCTCCGCTCGATCGCACAAAACAATAAATAACTCTTTTATCCCATAGGGCGTATGCAAAAATGACATAGGATTAGAAGGTATGTTCAATTTCTAACCAGTTGAGATGTGCATGCCCGATTTTGAGTTTGAAGGCTTTGTTTTTTCAGTCAGGTAGCAAAAACGGCACTCGACGCCTAGTCGTACTCTTGACCATATATTATTTTATTGTCACGTATTCTGCAATAAAACTATAGTAGGACTATAAAGTATACTTGTTTAGACAAGACCTTGGTATGCCCAAAAATACCTAATTTTGTTCAGTTGAAATAATTTTATTGTATTTTTTTCTGTGTGCTAGTACTCAGCGTGTAAATGTTATGTTCAAACCAGTATGCACATTATTTTTGTTGAAGGGTATATTTTGTTGCAAATCATATAGCAGATGATGCCAACACATAAAAATAGTTATGCACATGCAGGTACACAACACATTTGATACTATTTTTAATTTTTCCTCTTGAACATAACTTGACACAACTTTGTAGGATGTAAAGTTATGTTCAAACATTTATCATCTAAAATCACAAGAATCACTTTATATAAAAAAAACTACCAATAGCTGAAAAGATGCTGTTTACTTTTTTATAATAATAAAGCATGTGACCCATTCTAGGATAAACATTTCTTGTTTTTTGTTCGTACATAACTTTACACCTCCAGCACATCACATGCACTGTGTAAAGTTACGAACAAACACCAATTTCATTTCCTTGGCCATCCTGCAATAAAGTAGGTAAGATAACCAGATGAATCTATAAAATATGAATTTGAAGACCTATAAAATTTTAGTGACTGCAAAACAAGATAATGTCAGCTATTCTCATAAACATAACTCTACGTCGTGTCATGTACGTTCATGCAACTATGATTACATTTCCCGTTGTGCATTGAAATTTGTGCAGTAACCTTTATCCATGCACTATCTTAATATTTATCATCACAAACAGCTTTCAAATCTGCATTTCATAACTCAGCACCTTATTTTTGTGCTTTAAACAAATGGTCCTGTGTCATCATCTTATGTTCAAACACGCCATTTCATTACTTTTAACTTTCTATTTCATGTTTTTGTCATGAAATCATGTTAGTGCAAACGTCAATCTTCTTTTATACACAACAAACAATCAACAAATTTCTAAATAATTCTACTTGTCAAGTTACAAGGCAAATGTGTGAATGTGACCATGTAAAGTTATGGTCATGCATCCTGTTTTCTGTCTTTTTGCTACTGTTTATGTAATTATGATGGATTAACAAATGAAATTTTACCAGAACAGTATGCACGCTGCTTATACGTGAAATCAGGCTCAATGATAGTGTTTTCTTTAGAGACTTTATTGAATAATCTTAAGATTTTTCCTGTGTGCAAGTCAGAGGGTGTAAAGTTAATGTACAAAGTTAAATTGAGAACCTGCTATAGCATGCAGTTGTCCCCAAGATTGCACCAGAAAATGCTTACTGATGATCAGTATTTTCAGGTGGCAGCCACAGCAAGAAGCCTTGCTCCTTCTACTTGGAGGGCCAGTGTTACCGGGCAGACTGCAAGTACTCCCATGACATGGCCACAATCACTTGCTGCTTCTGGCAGGCTGGAGAGTGCTTCAAAGAAGACCTTTGCCCGTTTCTTCATGGATATGCTGGGTGAGAATCTCTCTCTGACAGTTGTGTAAGATTTTGCCCTTTTTTGGCAAGGAAAATTCATGAGATGATTTTCTTGTATAGTTAGCAACAAATTAGCTAGTTACTGATTGGTGTTGGTCCCTGTGTTGTATCTAGGTTTCATGTCAAAATAATTGTTAACCCTTATCATTCGGAATATACCAGTGTGTGAAATAAGTTTTGACTAAAATAGATCAAGGGTAGTGCCAGAATAGCTTGGCGCCTCACAGCATCAAGCTATTCTGGCACCACCCTTGAACTAAAGCCATTGGTTTATATCCTTATCTGTAAGTACTATAATGTAGCTTGCATATTACAGTGTACAAATTTGAAGCTTTTAGCCTCAGTATGATATGGGTTAAGAAAAGACTTTGTTGGCTCACATGTTATAACAAAAGTGACCCTGTGTACTGGGCCATTCATTGTCTTATCTGTCAGTCATTTAGGTAAACAACATAGGTCACCATTTGGACAGGGACAATCACACATCGGAAGTATCACACCCAGGTTCATAAATAGACCATGTTATTAATGTCTGTGGTCGCATCTAAGGTAGCTTATCCGCCTGTTTTCTCTAACACCAAGGTGTGCGAGGGGGAATTTGTGCAGCGCAACATGTCAGATTTGCTGGGTTCTGTATGTTTGATGCATACGTTTGGTGTTGGACGGTAAAGTTCCCTTCCACATATGTGTATGTAAACTTTACATGATTTCTCCTCCTTTGCAACATTTGCAGACTATGCGGGCCCTAGACTATTACATCAAAGAGTTTTGTGGTGACATGATTTTTCTAGCACGTTTAGTACACACAGTGCCACTATCATTGCACTGGTGGGATAAAGTTCACCAGCTCGGCGTTAAACCCAAATAACTAACTAACTGGGATAAAGTTCACTATGTTTCAGCTCAATTTTTTTTTTAATATGGAAATACCCAGCAAAAATCTACTCGGCTTGAATCAACCTTGGCGTAAATCTACCCAGTTTGTGCTGTCGCTATTCCTTTAAGATATTTTTATTTGAGTAAATTCAAGCCTTTGTCCACTTACGCGGGGCGAAATCATGCTGTAAAGATTCACACCGAGTGTATTTACATCTAAAAATAGATGGAAAATCTGAGGAACACATTTGCACTGGGTAGATGTACGCCTGGGTGGATTTGCGCTGAGCATATTTCGGTGGGTAGTGTCAAGCTGGGAAGTTTTATGTCCAACAAATATAGCGAAAACAGCAATGGCAGTAATCAGAAGGACATTTTGGAATGGGTACATAAATTCTATTGAGCAACATTTTGCTTGATATAGTGCCGATAAACAGACGTGATTACTTGACCCGAGTCTGATGACTAGGACATTTTGATTCGGGTATCATAACCACATCTGCCTGTTATCTGCTCTATATCAAGCAGAATGTTGCTGAGTATAATCAGTGATCTATCTCAAAGGTCAAAGCCACAGGGGAACCAGAAATAGGTCCAAAATAGCCATATTTTGACGGAAAATTCCTTTTAGAAAATTGGGTATGGTCGAATATTTGGAGCGGTCAAATATTTACGGTATTTATATTACAGTCAGAAAAATCACAAACTTGCGCTTTGCGGACGACATTGATGGCCTTGCAGGAACAGAGAAGGAGCTAGCTCAGCTGGTGGAAAAGCTGGATAGTACAGCCATTCCATATGGGATGGAAATCAGTGCAGAGAAGACCAAACTGATGACCAATAACGCCAGTGGCATTGGCACTGAAATCATGGTTGGAGGCCAAAAACTGGAAACAGTTAAGAAATTCAAATACTTAGGAGCCATTGTGACAGATGAGGGATCAAAACCAGAAATACTGTCCAGGATTGCGCAGACAACAACAGCACTGACAAGATTGAAGACCATATGGAAGGACAGAAACATCACACTCTGCTCCAAGATCAGACTGATGCGCTTCTTAGTCATCTCAGTGTTCTTGTATGCCTGCGAGTCATGGACCCTCACAGCAGACCTTGAAAGGAGGATACAAGCCACTGAAATTAGATGTTTTCGAAGGCTGCTTGGCATATCATACAGAGATCACATCACAAACGAGGAAGTGGGAAGCAGAATCAGGCAAGCCATCGGGCCCTATGAAGATTTATTAGCCATTGTGAGAAAACGCAAACTGAAGTGGTATAGGCATGTCACGCGTTCAGCAGGGCTTACCAAAACAATCCTGCAAGGCACTGTGCAAGGAGGACGAAGGAGAGGAAGACAGAGGAAAAGATGGGAGGACAATATCTCAGAGTGGACAGGACTGAAGCTGGGCGATACGCTGAGAATGGCAGAGAACAGAGAGGATTGGAGGGAGCTGGTTGCCAAGTCATCAGTGGTGTCCCAACGGTCGGCAAGACTACGGGATATAGATAGATAGAATCATAGATAGATAGATATATAGATATAGATAGATAGATTAGATTAGATTGGATGGATGGATAGATAGATAGATAGATAGATAGATAGATAGATAGATAGATAGATAGATAGATAGATAGATAGATAGATAGATAGATAGATAGATAGATAGATAGATAGATAGATAGATAGATAGATAGATAGATAGATAGATAGATAGATAGATAGATAGATAGATAGATAGATATAGATAGATAGATATAGATAGATATATATAGATAGATAGATAGATAGATAGATATTACCTTGTCCTCGGGCAGGCAATGTTAGCGAGAAGTCAGTCTGTGATAATTTCAGAGACATCATCTCAAGATGCTGGCAGTGAATTCTTTAACCCATTTAGCCCCAGCGCCTTACATCAGGAAATGCATTGCCCATGATAATTCAACAGTAGTGCCAGATTAGCTTGGTGCCTGAAGGTTATCATGGTCAATATAGCTCCTCCAACTGGCACATGGTTGTTGGATGACGCCTCCAAATGTGGGTAATGCAGCCGTGGAGTTATATGTATTAATGGGATAAATTTGAACCATACATGCATTATCATAATGAATCCTGTGGCTGTCTTTCTTACAATTTGTTTCCCAGGGTCACACTGATCAGCCCCACAGGGTGGGTTTTCCCCTCTATTCTGGGGCATGTGTTTCTGTCTACCCTTGGTCCATTCACCTGTATTTTCCTTTTTTAAACTCTCCCTACTGTCTGCGCTGTCTGTAGCTCTTGATATTGGATGTGTTGCTAAATGGTCTTAGCTTTATTTAGACCCCATGTCGTAGGTTTATTTAACGTATTGGACCGGCTGGCGACATACATTCAATATTCTGTTTAGTTGGTTTTTTTCACAAGCAGTGCAGGCACGTCCTGAGACAATCTTGTTGCTGTCGGGACATTAAGCAATGTACAATAATAATAATAATTCTTACAATTTGTTTATTTGTGCAGAAACGATGAGCGTGGGGACATGAGAGCACCGGCCGAGCTTGTGCCGCCTGTAGTGGAGCTTTCCAGTGAAGATTTTCCTGAGTTGTCTGCTGTCACACAGGTGAATAGGCGCTTTTATCCTGATGGAAAGTCAACTCACTGCGCTGCCAAGAGTTAACCCAACATGCATGCTCTCATGAAACATGCCATTCACACACTAAACAGAAACACTCAACATTTATGTAGTGTGAAAGGTCAGCTAAACTAACAGGCATTTCATGACATTCTTCACATCATGATTATTACAAGTATCCTGATTATTGAAAATTCCCCACTCCATTTTGAAAGGGTTTTAATATTTTTAAATGTTTTCTTTTTGTTCTTTTAGGATGTCACCGATCACAGCACAAGTTCTCAAAAGAAGAAGGTGAAAAAGAGCGGGGTCCGCAGCCAAGTACCTCGGGGAAACTGAACTATCTGGTCAACATCCGTCCTTTACATCTTGCTGTCATTTCGTATCGGATTTTTCTTTTTAATTACATTGATTTGAACAAACATCAACAAACAACAAAAACCTACTGAAGCAAAGTACAACTTGGACATTTGTACCACTTAGTTTTATACTTATACTATAGTTAGCTGTTGTGCGTGTTTGACATTTCGCAGCATATTCCATGTGTGGAATCTAGATACTCTAGCCCCCAAAAACGTTTTGCAAGTCAATACACTGTAAATGAGATTTGTATGCATTATCACAGATGCCAATGAGAAATGGTGAACTGAGATTTTAACAGAAAGTTGCTACTGTTATGGTAGAAATATGTCTGAATTTTTCTTTTGTGTTTGTTTTTTTTTTTTTTTTGTGGTTTTTTTTTTTTTTTTTTTGGTCCACAAAACTCAAGACACTATTGCAAGAAAGTTTACTATTAAAGGAGCAAATCTAAGCAGAATTTCATGTTTACACATTTCTGTAGCTCAGTTTGCAACAGGACCATCATTAATTCCTGGTGATTTTCATTGTTTTAGTTGGCCTGTTTCACTGATGGCATGAAAATCCTAAAGTCTGCCATATGCCGTGTAATACATGACTTAAGGAGTTTCCCAGGGTCGCACCATAGCCACCTATGACACGGTATATGTTGGTTTGAAGGCAAAATATCAAATGTCATCATCCCACAACCTATATTTCCCACTCTACCTGAACATCTACTATGTTATATCACCATGTGCCCAGTTTTTGAACCTCAATTTTGTCTCACTACTTTGAATTCCTTGATGAGCCTTTTTCTCAAACAGCTGAGAATGTTTGAATTTGATAATCATACAGTGTTCGTGTGTGTGCATTTGCAAATACATAATAGTTTAACACCATTGTGCATTCAGCCACCGATACTGTTCACAATATCAGTGACTGCATGTGCAAGGGGTTAACCCATTGAGCCCCGATGTGCTACAGCAGGCAATGGATTAACCATGACAATTGAAAGGTAGTGCCATATTAGCTTGTCATGTGTCGTGCGTCAAGCTCATCTGGCACTACCAATGAATACCGAGATCGCGAGTTCCCCCCAAACTAGTGTGCACTTTAGCAGGAGATGCAAGAAAGCGCAGTGTGCTGTGGGCAAGATGGCATGTCGCTATTGATGATCAGCAGTGCGTGCAGAAAAACTGATTAAACAAATTATCTGCATGAAATTGCCCAATATTAGCAGAGTTTACATGAATAAATGCATCTACTGTTGGTATAACGCAGTTTAACCCATTCAGCCCTGAACCACTACAGCAGGAGATGGGTCGACCATGATAATTCAAGGGGAGTGCCAGATTAGCTTGGTGCCTGTCAGCGCCAAGCTAATCTGACACTGCCCTTGAATTATCATGGTCGATCCATCTCCTGCAACTGGTGCATAGTCATTAGATGACGCCTCCAAAATTTGAGAAATACGGCCATCGGGCTGAATGAGTTAATAATAATCACTACCAATTAAAGCGACTGGGCAGACCATTTTCCACACCCGCTGTGACTGGCTTCATCATCATAATTATGTATCTTTCCTGAATGTTGCAAGCTCGTTTTCTTCAGTATTATCGCCACATACATTTTGTAAAAGTTGTATTGTAATGACTGTAGGATAATGAAGCATTCATCAACAGTTCTTTGTCAGTTTCAGCTTAACTTTTGCCACATGTTACATAATTCACAGCAAAGCAGTATCGGCTAAGCATAACTACTGGCCGAGTTGCCCACATTTCGTTGCTCACTAAGTATAGTGTTGGCTCAAAGTCGCGTAACCCAGGTGGCGTTATTGTGCTGCTCGGGAACTCGCAACTGATCAATCCATCATGGTCAATCCATCTTCTGCAACTGGTACATTGTCATTAGGTGACACCTCCAAAATTTGAGGAATTTGGCCATGGCGTTAGATGGGCTGTGAGAGCATGATCTGTGTCAGTGTGTCAAGTGTGTGTGATTGTAAAAGAGTGAGATTCAGATTTGTTGCAAAGTGATGTTTCCTAGTGAGCAGATGTTCCAGAAATTACATTTCTGCAATATGAATATCTCTGTGACATTTTGTTTTCTTCAAATCTATGAGCCTTATTGAAGTCGCTAAGTAAACCACTTGAGTACTCCACAGTTGTTCACTTGTGTGCAGAAACAAGGAAACATTTGTTTGTTTGTTTTGTTTGTTTTTTTGTTTTTCCATCAAAAACAAGGACGCTGAAATATTTATCTTATTTTGTCTTTGCAATCGCTGATCCCACACTGTGTATCCCGGTGACAATTCATTTTGGGGTTAAGCGTCTTTCAATATGACAAATTCCCTAACTGTTACATCAGACGTTTTACCGAAAAGGATGCATGAAATATTGCACAGCTGCTTACCTGTGCACATACAGTCCAGTACTGTGAACAATACAGGTGAACTGCATGCACAAGGGGTTAATTTAATATTGCAAGTTATATAGATCGCCTGTTATCTTTACATCTTTTAGCATTTTTAATTTTAAACAAATCTTTCAATAGGCGCATAGTACCTTACTGCTATTTGGCTTTCATTGACATATGATATGTGTAATATTGTGTACAAAGTTGGACACAGGCAGACTCGGTAGTTAAAACTTTTAAAATGTGTCTACCTCTTCCTCAATTTTTTCCCCCCATACCCCACTGTTTTGATTGATACTGAAATAAGCCCACAGAAAACTAATTTGCATGTGATGCACTGATGTCAAACTTTTGAAGTGTACTGACAATTATAGACGTTTGGAACTCAGAAGTAGGTTAAAATTGCATGTTTCGACAAAGTATACTAAAAGCCCGGATAAACATGCGATATCAGGCGCTTGTCTGGGCTTTATATTAACTTTTTCCATCAAAACTGGAACAAGTTTGACCTACATGTACTTCTGATTTTCAAACATCTTTTTCTCTTTGACGATAACATATTGGTGCTAATGTATGTGTATGCTCATCAAAAATAATTTTGGGTTGTAAATGACATCCGAGACTTCCATTCCATCATACATTGGCAAAATGCTTCAGCTCAGTTTGCCTGTGTCAGTAGTTAAAGCTGAGGTGCAATGAGAAAAACCCGCCCAGCACATGTTTTAAAAAGACTCTACAGGACCCAGCTTGGGCCCTGCCCCTAAGTGGGTCAAATCGGTTCGTAACTCAGTTGACGGTGTTGGCAACTGCGTATCCCGAGCTTGCAAAACTCGGGAAACGACAGGCCACTTCCTGTTGTCCGGAAATCATCGCGATTAGCAGATCGGACAACAGCAGATGATTCTGTGACACTTTGAAACTGACCGGCAGCCACGGATTTTTACGCGCTGGGGATTATGGCAGAATGTACGGCTGTACAAGCTGTAAGTATGACTCCTGACACTTTGTAGTTGTGAACGAATTTTTTCAACACCTACCATGATATTGTACATATAGTGCAGGTGTACAAGATATAATAACGAACACAACACGACAAATAACCCCTCCTTCCTCACCCTTCCGATATCAAATAAAGCTTCAGGCTGTACTGTGTAACTTACGGATAGCTCGGCCTGGTCCATATTTAGTTTGCGTCCAGGCAAGACACAAATGGCCTGCTCTGTCCGTCGGATGGTTGAGTGTCGTCTGCTACTGTTGCTATCAGTAGAAATATCGCTGATTTACATCAGTGATCGCGGTGCCCACTCGCTGCACACAGGAAGTGGCCTGTCTTTTTCACGGGAGTTTTGCCAGCATGACAAACGCAGTTGAAAACTCAGTCAACTGAGTTGCAAACCGGTTTGACGACTTGGGGGCAAGTTAGCTGAACATTCACGACAGGGCCCTCGCTGGGTCCTGTAAAGTTTTTTTTAAACGCGTGCGGGGCGGAGTTTTTTGACTGTTTCTCAGCTTTAAGTACATACATTCCATGCTACACCGATATGCACTTGGTTTTTATGCCAGAAAAAAACACTTTTCACGCTGGCTTAAATAGCTGTTGATAACATTACTGCTGTGTGGCTTAGCCTAGCAAAATATAATGTTAAAATTGTCTGATTCAGAGCTGTGACTGCTAAAAATTGGAAAATATGAGTTCTCAGTGTTTTCCTCAACTAAGATGTTTCCACCCTTTTTTTCACATTCTGTGTGTGTAGCCACAATAGAAGCTACTGCCCACATACGAAGATGAAGAGAACTAAAGTCTTTAATTTAACCCTTTTCATCCTGATAACCCATTGCTTGAAATAAATTTGTCCATGATAATTCAAGGATGGTCCCAGAATAGCTTGGTGCCTGAGATGCCGAGCTATTCTGGAACCACCCTTAAACTAAAATGGTTGATCTACCTCCTAATCTGTAATGTAGCCTTTATAGGATAATAAGCAAATTTTAAAAATTCAGCCTCATGATGTAATGGTTTAATGGCATCAAAACTTTATAGTAAAACAAAAGATGGGTTAGTCCTTTAGTGCCGCATTACTGTAAGACATACCAAGGACATTTATAAACAAGTAATCCTTCATTGCCTGGCAAAGATTGCTTTAATTTATTAATGAAAGACAAGGCAACTTTGTTAATGTTTATTTTTCTTTTTACGCTGAGTTGCCAGCTCGGCGTTAAACCCAAATAACTAACTGTTTACGTTGTATAAAGATTGACAGCTTTCACATGCTAGATTTACTTGTTCTGACAAATCGTGGGTTCCTTTCAAACATGTTTTGTGCATTAACCCATTTTGTTCTGATACACTACTGCTTGAAATTAATTTGACTGAGTTTAAGGGTGGTGCCAGATTAGCTTGGCACCTGAGGCGCCAAGCTGTTCTGGCACCACTCTTGAGCTAAAATGGTTGATTCATCTCCTAACTTGTAATGTAGCCTTCACAGGACAATAGACTTTTTTTTAAAAAAATCAGCCTCAGGGTGTAATGGGTTCAGCAGGATAAAGATTGACAGCTTTCACGTGCTAGATTTACTTGTTTTGACAGAAACTGTGGTTTCCTTTCAAACGTGCACATTAAACATGACTTGTGGGAAAAAAAGCACAGTATAATTTATGAGAGTAAATCTTTTCACTATATGTTTCTTTGACATTAAATTACATGCATAGCAATTAAGGGTATGCTATGTATACTGTTCACAAAAAATAGGAGATACTGAAATTTGAACTGGACTTCGTGAAAATGTTCAAAATCAGCAAATTGATGAGTTATGCCACAGATTAGCCATGCTACTGGTCTACATTTTCACAAATACAGTAGGTTTTGTTATGTGTGCCATCTGGTTGGATTGAGAGCTATGAATATGGTGTTTGTGTCGTACGCATTTTTTTCCTGCGAAAATCCTTTCAGTTTTGTTTTCATTGGTCTTGTGATAATTATGGTTGTCTCATTTAAGAAAACTGGGCAGCATTTCACTGGTGACTGACCTTCATTTTTAACAGATGAAAATGAAATAAAAATTAGCTTAGGATTAATTGAATACAAAATAAACAAAATATCGTCTGCTGTCATTACTAGGACTTCTGGTTGCAAGTACTCATCACGACTGACAGCATATGTGCTGTGCATAATAAGACTGGTTTTATAATTTGGAACCCAATGAACAGCAACTCTTGCAGTTGTCAGGTACTAGACATGTCTTTTGACAACACGTTTGTGACCTTTTCACGCTTTTCTAAGGCTAGGTGACACTTTGTTTGACTGATGTTTTGCTTTACTCTGCAATCCACGGTTCTGTCATGTTGCATCATCAGCCAGATGTGTTCTTTTAGTACTTTTAATAAAGCAGTTTTGTATCAAAAGCTTTTAGGGGTATTCCTTGCAGTTTCTAGATACATTTGGATGTAGACATTCTCCTGCAAGTTCAATCTCGGTCATTTGAGGTCTTTATTTATAGGGCACAACTGCTGCATTGTCAACTCTTGGGATAAGCAGTGATGCTCGATTGTCAACACTAGCACACTACAACAGCATATTTCCCAATATTTTTTTATCTTACTGGCTCTGTAATTATCTGTTATATGGATTGCTTGACAACTCCTATGTGCTGAACCACATCAGCTCAAGTCATGATCAGATGCCTGTGAATTGCTGCCTACTGTTCAGAAACAAAACAACCAGTTTGAATAACTGTAAAGGTGACCATGATAATCACAAGACAAATCGAAACAAAATTTAAATGATTTTCACAGAAATAACTTTCATTTGACTTTTGCCTTAAGGCCCCATGGCTCCCAACCCAGTCACTTAACCCACACAGCAATACCAATGATGTAAATATGTAGGCCAGCGTCCTGCCCACAATTCATTGTTTGCCAATTTTAAAAATGTTCACCGATTCTGGTTGTTATCTGAATATCACCTATTCTTTGTTAACAATAAACATGTAGTGAATGTTGTCATATTCATATAAATGTTGTGTGAGTGTGCTTTCTTTCATTGGTTAAAAACTTTCAATTATGTGTCATTGTCCAGTAAAACAAAAAAAGTTTGTCCGCATTCGCCTCTTCATTATTGTTATCTTGTGCAGTACTTTTTTCCTGATCAGTCAAGTTTATTCAACTGGACATTTATGTTCAGCCATGAATGTGTGTAACTTCATTTGTCAGTTATATAATAGAGAAATAGTAGATAGTAAAACATGAATGTTGGGTTTACTACTCACTTTCAGTGGGAAGGAGAGGGTTTCCGAGTGGTAAATAACTAATGTGTAGTATTCGCTCGACTTTACTATCATTATTTCTATAAGTTATTTTCTTAACCCATTCAGCCCGGACACACTACAGCAGGAGATGTGTCAACCATGATAATTCAAGGGTAGTGCCAGATTAGCTTGGTGCCGACTTGAATTATCATGGTCAATCCATCTCCTTCAACAGGTGCATAGTCGTTAGATGATGCCTCCAAAATTTGGGAAATACGTGCGTCGGGCTCAATGAGTTAAAATCATTTTTTAGTGTATGCTTGTGTGCAGCTTTCATTATTTTTAAACGGTGGTTCCTTCTTAATCTTTTTGTGCCTGCTTTTAGCTCATTGTGCATTCTTTGAAAATTAGGGT
This sequence comes from Semisulcospira habei, assembly GCA_036245525.1. Taxonomy (NCBI): domain Eukaryota; kingdom Metazoa; phylum Mollusca; class Gastropoda; family Semisulcospiridae; genus Semisulcospira; species Semisulcospira habei. The sequence goes on along the minus strand of BTPG01000002.1, from coordinate 268,310,667 downwards.
TTTTTTTTTTGTTTCATTGTAATGTTCACTATGTTATTTTGCATTAGTAAGGCAGAATTTTTACAAATTAAAAGGCAAAAACGTAAGCAACGTTATTATTTTGCATCAGAAAGTCATTTACCTCATTCAGCCTGATGGCTGTATTTCCCAAATCTTGGAGGCGTCTAATGACAATGCACCAGTTGCAGGAGATGGATCGACCCATGATAATTCAAGGGCAGTGCCAGATTAGCTTGGCTTCGACAGGCTAATCTGGCACTACCCTTGAATTATCATGGTTGACCCATCTCCTGCTGTAGTGCATCAGGGCTGAATGGGTTAACCCTGTTGTGCGGCCAACAGTACTGTAAACACTATTGGTGGCTTCATGCACAAGGAGATTAATAGATCTTTGATGACGTAATTAAGGAAGCAGGTCTCTGTTTTGTTGTGTACTTTGACTGTCCTGTATAATGATAGGATGGGTTTTACATTTCTGTGGGCTTCCATATAATTATAATGCATAAGTAATAAGGTATGGTATCCTTTTTGATGCTACTTTTTTTGCTTTAGGCAGATTTTTTCCTTGTGTTATTTTGTGTTTGACAGTTTGGGGTAGTATTTTGTGTTTTGGGGGACTGCAAAGTTAGTTGCTGTTGTGAAACTAAGAAATGGGTGAAAATGTGTCTAGACGGTTTTCTTGTTGGTGAAGAATATCGCTTTGCTGTTTCATGCCAGCGTGCTACTTATGGGTGGTTTGGGATTTTCTTGTGACATGTAGCACCACTCTAACGATACCAGAATTATTTGTTTGTCAAAATTGCTGTATTTCTGTTAGTTTCTGATGCTAATATACTAGTAACCTCTGAGGACTTCGGGAAAGGGTTGAGTGTTTAACTCTTTCGACATGTGCCACATACGGATTCGCAGCTTTACGCCGCAAATTCAGATGCGGCATGTCTCGAAAGAGTTAACCCCTGCACTGGCTAGAAAATGTAAACACAATCCACCTGCAAGAGACATAGGTCCTCATGAGCCCTAGCAATTGCAGGGGCTCATGAGGATCTATGCTTGTTGCTGAGACAGATTAGTATCCATGTTTCTTGGACAGCTTTGGTCGTTGAATGAACCAAGATTTCAGAAGCAGAAATGTATGTACAGTGGCAGGCAAGGGGTTAAATGAGAATTACAGTAATTATGATCATTGATAATATTTGTAAATTGAGATAAGTTTGTTTACATGTACGCATAATAGTCAGGAACAATCATGATTTCATCTATTTTATGACTTGTACCCCGCCCACCCCTTCCCAAAAAGATTCCTCACATTGTATGCACGGCATACCATTCCCTTATGATACTGATATCATTGCATACCATCACAGTATGCACATTTCTTACATTGTTTTTAATACTGGAAGTGCATAATGAGAACCTATGCTGCACATATTTTCGCAAAATCTTACGGATGCAAAATCAAAACCTTAATGAGCACTAAAATTGTACTTCAGTGATACTGTCAGTCATTTTCATTTTCCCATTGTTTTCTCATTCTGTCATTGTTGCATTTGCAAGTCCTTTATTGTCATTGATGATATTCATTGCTTTGTTGTCATAATGTTTGCATTCATTGTTTTGCAGTCATTTATGGTACCATTCATTGCTTCATTGTCGTTTTAAAAAAATACTTTTTCATGTTGTTCATCCATTGCTTTACTATCATTGTGGCTTCATTCACCCATTCATTGCTCACCTAACTCATTGTTCATTTGTCTTGCACATTATGGCTTGCAAAGTGTGTGGAAAGACACGGTCATGTCCTTTGTGGCAGTGACCAAAACTGGTGCTCATGTACTCGTCATAGTAAAGAGCACAAAATGTAACGAGTAACGTTGCTTTGTCGTTTGAGTTGCCGTTGTCTGCTAAACTCCCTTGATGTGGAAACAGGGGCAATAATACGATCAAAAAGAGACGGATTTATATGAGCCCCAGCGACTACAGGGACTCGTAAGAATCTGTCTCTTGCCAATGTGTAACACGATTCTGCAGTTTGAGATGAGTAACGTTACGTTGGGTGGTTGCTGTACTCGGAAGTGTACTTCGCTTTCTGCGGTCAGCAACGTTTGACCTATAGACGAATCTGTACTGTGTGTGAGCAGTTCTAGGTTCAGTTCATGGTCTTTTTTGACAGGTTGCAACTTCATTTGTGGAGAAGTTGCCCAGGAAATGAAATGCCTTAAATAGGCTAGGGTATGCTCGCATGAAATCCTATACAGTGTGGAGGTAAATTTCACCAATCTGTAAGGATACCACGAAGAGAAAGACAGGGAGAGTAGGTTCACCATGTTGTGAAGGCTTAACTCTCCCTTTCCCTGGGTGGTACAAGGGAAGATGTGGAGAGAAGTATAGAAAGTGGAAGCCCACCTTACATGTGGATTTGCCAAGAAGCCCATTTTAACCCCACCTGTGCATGCAGCCACTGGTACTGGTAAACAGTACCAGTGGCTGCTTGCACAGTAGGGTTAAGAATAACATTGTGTGTGTAAAACATTGGGTTTGGTTTACTTTGGTTTAAGTAATATTGAGGTATTTGTAGCCTAAGGGGCTATACATGGTGAGATGGTAAGTTGAACCACTAACATGGTTTCACCGTAGATTAGATGGTCAATGTTCGTAATAAAAGGAGAGAAAGCAAACATGCTGAGTTCTGTGTTTTGTATGTGGATGGTCAGCTGTGTTTGTGTGTGAGGGAGAAACGATGTGTGTTGTGACTTAACGAATGCCGCATTGAACGAAGTTATTTCCACAAAACGATCCTAACTCGGGGCCGGATCCAGGGGGTGGGGGGGTTGCTTTGGTACTACAGCACACCCCGCCCCCTCCCCCCGTCGGCTTAAAAAAAAAAGATCATTCCCACCCCCCCACCCCCCCCCCCCCCCCCGCATACAGATTTTATATTGTCGTTCAGCACCTCTCTCCCCCCCCCCCCCCGCCCACTTAAAAATTGATCCGGCGCTGAAACTCATTTAGCCCTGGCACATTACAGCAGGCAGTTGAGATCGACCATGATAATCAAAGGGTAGTGCCAGATCAGTTTGGCGCCTGGTGGCTCCAAGCTGATCTGGCACTACCCTTTAATTATCATGGCCAATCCATCTCGCACAACTGGTACATCGTCGTTAGGTAAAACCTCAAAAATTTGTGACAAATGCTGCCGTGGGGTTAAATGGGTCACATGTGTACTGTTGATACTAGTATCTAATACAGCGCTGTAAAACCTTGCATCATCCGCCAAACCCAGTGATCATCAGCCTAGACAACAAAGAAATGTTTCAAAGACAAAAGATTTAGCATAACATAAGAATTGTGGCGCCTGCTGGTGAGGAATCACCTCGACAAAAAGTGCTATCGACAGTCAAGGCGTTATAGACATGTTACAATTAGGAGTGGTATGCATGAAACTTAACTGAAACAAAAATCGGCCTGGTCTAAGTCAAAAGTCTTCTGTTAAGACAGAACCCTAATACTTCTGTTCTATTCTGGCTAATAACTGGGCGACGCTTTCGTATACCATACCAGTGAAAAGGGACCTCTGCAATCAGGTGCATTGGAAATAACCGGAAACAGGGCCGGACCTGGGAAAAGTCGATGGGGGGGTTACAGATTCAGTATAAAGCGAAGGCGCGAAGCGCCGAGCCTTCTAGGGGGGTCCGGGGGCATGCCCCCCCCGGAATTTTTTTTTTTCAAGGATGCAAAATGGTGCAATCTGGTGCAATCTGAGCCTTGAAAAAGCCATTTGTGATGGTCTGGGGACTTTGAGCTTTTTGAACAATCGAACTGACAAACTCTGGGGTACAAAAATTATCACCTGCCCCTCCCTTAAAAAAAACACCCACACCCACACACACACACACACAAACATTTATTTATCAACAGAGATGTTTTGTATACTATTATTATTCACTACTTTTCGTTGATCGTTAACGGTATAAAGCTTTACCTTGTAGTTTATGAACATCAGGGCCCTGCTTTCACTTCAGTTCAGTCTTGCTGCACTAGGTTCCTCGGCATTAGTACCATTTGTGAATTGTATCTTCTGGCAAAACAGTTCACTGCCTCTTTGAAGTCAATATCAACATCCCTGTGCACTTTCAGTAAAGCAAGTGCATTGAGTCTCTGTTGCCCCATTGTAGAGCGCAGGTAGTTTTTCAGGTTGCGCAACTGACTGTTTGAACGCTCACACTCGGCAGTAGTGACAGGCAGGGTGCAAAGGTTCTTTAGCATGATGAACAGGTTGGGATAAAAATCCCTGTCACAGTGTTTCAGTGCTTCTGATGCCGTGGATGGGATGATTGCTGTCGCATTCTCAGCAGCACTTCGCCATTTGCAAACCCACCGTTGGTATTCTGCATCAAGGGTAGCGTTGTCTGGTAGGCCAGACTCCCACAACATTGCCAGTGTCTTCACCCCTTCTGGAACCTGCATGAAACCATCCTGGTTGTCTATTAAAGTGCTTGGCACCAGACAGAGACCATCAACTGCTAGGTCAGCATTTTTGAACCTCGAGTCCAATTCGGTTGACAGGTGTTCCAAGAAAGGAATGGCAATGCTAATCTTGAAATATTCTTCTGGAGTGGCCGCAGGTTGGTTGTCACGGAGAGTCTGGCGGGATGCTTGACGAGGAACAACAACATCAGTTGTCAAAGCATTTGCCATTTTGCTGACTTCACCAAACCAGGCAACGAACGCTGTGTCGACATCTCTTCTAATAGAAGACATGCAGTTACTGACCTCTTTGATTTCCCTGTAGGCATCGACAACATCTTTTGTTCTTTTCTGGAGCTTCACTGTCAAGGGTTTTAAGTAACGCAAACAATTGCGGACGACAACGAATGCAACGAGGAAAACACTGCTGCTCAAGGTGTGGAGAAAGCCAGTTGCCTTGGTCAATGTCTCACTGTCCCAATTGTCACTGTCTTCACACATTTGTCCCAAACAGTCGTGAACAACCAGGAAGAGAGATGTGTAAACCTCCAGTGCTTCATGTTTTTCTACCCATCTTGTTCTGCACAGATCAACAAGCTTTGTCTTTGTCGTGTCAGGCTGAGATGCTTCGATGGTATCTTCAAGTTTTCGTTGTCTCTTTGGAGAGTTTGAGAAAAACAGTGACAGTTCCCTCAGTGCTCCCATCATGTTCTTCACTGCAGGCAAGCCGCATTACAATGCATTGATTGATTGATTGTACATTGCTTAACGTCCCGACAGCAACAAGGCTTTCTCAGGACGTGCCTGCACTGCTTGTGAAAAAAAAAAAAAAAAAAAACTAAACAGAACATTGAATCTATGTCGCCAGCCGGTCAAACACATTAAATAAACCTAACACATGGGGCCTAAATAAAGCTAAGACCATTTAGCAACACACATCCAATATCAAGAGCTACAGGCAGTGCAGACAGTAGGGAGAGTTTTAAAAAGGCAAATACAGGTGAATGGACCTCGGGTAGACAGAAACACATGCCCCAGAATAGAGAGAAAAACCCACCCTATGGGGCTGACCAGGGTGACCCTGGGAACTAAAAAATACCTAACCCCACCCAAGTCCCCCAGGGCAGACCCGGGTGGGGTCATTACAATGCAGAGACTCAAGCTATGGGAAGCACAGTGAAAGTACAGTGCTTTGTTGTTCCTTGCTTGAAAACGTGCCTGCACTCCTTTAAACTTTCCTGCCATGTTTGCGGCCCCGTCATAACCTTGTCCTCTAACATTGTTGAAATCAAGCCCCCACAAGCCCAGACACTCAACAATCTTGTTGTAAAGTGTTTCACCTGTGGTATCTCTGCACTGGACAAAAGCCAGGAACTCTTCACGAACTTTCAGACTTCCATCGACGAATCTCAATATAATTGAAAGTTGTTCTCAGTTTGAGCTGTCTGTGACTTCGTCAGCAAGCACGGTAAACTGTTTTGCTGCAATAATTTCTGCAAGAATCTTGTTGCGGATCTGATCACCAAGAACCTCTATCAGTCTGTTTTGTGTACTTTTTGAAATGTATGTGGCCTTCTTATCGCATGTATCTAGATGTTTCCGGAGAGTTTCATCTCCTGCATTGATGTACAGATTCAAAAGGGCATTGAAATTGCTTCTGTTCTCACTCTGAAGAATGCCATCATCACAGTTGCCCCTCAGAGCTAACCCCTGTCTTCCACACACTTCAACAATCCTGAAGAGGCTTGTCAGAACTTGTCGATTTGCAGCGATGTTTTCTGCATTTTTCTGATTGATTTCACTGGCGATGCTCTGCTCTGGTTTATCCATGATTGTCAAAAACTGCTCTCCATTTGCCATTGCATCTTTGTGGTATTGTAATAACGAGTGCTTTTTGATCTGATCACAGGCTTTATTCCAGTTCTTGCATGGCGTCTTCACAAACTTGCCCAGGTTTTCAGTAGACTTTGCAAATAATAGGCAATACTTGCAGTAAGCCCCATCCTCGAAAGGAGAATACACAAGCCAGGAGTACTTTTGCAACCACTCATGCTGAAATTTTCGGTTCTTGTTGTTTATCACTGTTGTTGGAAACTGAAAACCAGGTGATGGTCTCCAGTGTTGCCTTAGAAGATGCTCCTTGTCACGGCTTGACAGTGAAACGACTCGCGTGTGTTTCTTGAAAACTTCACCAAAATCGATATTTTTGTTGCTGGTGATCTGAGAGGAGAACTGAAGAGTCAGAAAGCAGGCTCACATCAGGCTGGTTGGTCATTGGCATGGCAGAGGATTCAGAAAGCAGGCCCCCGGCAGGCTGATCAATGCTTGAGGAGTCTGAAATACAAATAAAAGTTGGGTCTATGAGAAGTCTGAAATACTAAAACGATTGTGTGTGTACCTGAGAGAGAGAGAGAGAGAGAGAGAGAGAGAGAGAGAGAGAGAGAGAGAGAGAGAGAGAGAGAGAGAGAGAGAGAGAGAGAGAGAGAGAGAGAGAGAAAGAGAACAATGAACAATGAACCTTTATTTTCCAACGGTAGAAGTTATTGGTAACAGGACCAGTTTTCAAACTTGCCGTTGCTACATCTACTACATAAGTGACATAGACATGTAAACATACACATACCACGCACTGCTGCATTCGCTTACGCACGCACCACGCACATACACACACACATACCCACACACGCACTCAGGTACGCACGCATGCACATCACATATATATTTATATCTATGATATTCATTATATGCAGCTACTATCAGCTCCTACAGCATAGGCTACACTCACAGGAAGGAAGTACCGGCGCCATCGCCACGTGCTCATTTGAATCGAATTCGGAACATGGGTGAATTTTACCTAGTTCTACTGACTACATTTCTTTTATGAGACAAAATTGGATTTAAAAATGTACCCACCTTCTGAAATGGAGCTTGATGAAAACCAGCATGACAGTCGCCTACTGCCATCAGCATCTGTTTTTTCAGTTTCGGCATTTTCGAGGAGACAGCAAAAGTGAAGTGTTACCAAAGAAAATAGATCTAGATTTAAACTTCCCCCCACAAACCTTAATGACGTCAGACGTCTTTTCACTGATCTTTCTCGGAAAGACATGCACTGAAGGAAAGCAACTCTTTTGGGTACCTGGTCGATTCAACGGAAATCCATTTCAACGATGTTTTTGGACGATTCAACGATGGTCGTTTCAACGGATGTTCGTTACAACGAATTATCATAATTATCAACTTAGCGTCTTAATTAATCTTTCTAAAAAGTCGTTTTTGGGGGATTAGGGCTGTATCAAGGTGAAGGCGCTGGAAGAGGCTTGTGGCCAGAACAAGAAAATATGGCTGCATTTACTAATTTAGGGTTAGGGGTTGGGTTACTTGGTTGTTTCAACGGGAAAACGTTTTGGACGTTTAAACGGATCCCTTGAAATGGATTTCCGTTGAATTGTCTATAAATAACTCTTTGTGCCTTGGATCAAAAGTGACTAAAAACTGCAATGTTTTAAAAACAATAAAAAAATAATAAAACTTTGGAACTCCCTTTGCATAAAAAAAATTCACTGTTCTTTTTTTTTTTTTTTTTTTTTTTTTTTTTTAGTTGGGAGGGGGGGTTCCGGAACCCAGGTAACCCCCCCCCCCCTGGGTCCGGCCCTGGGAAAGACTGACGTTACTTGAGTTCAGTGCCAACATGACGAAACGCACCTCAGAACCCCGGCCTATCCCCAGCCGACTGGGGCAACCTATGTCATGTGAAACCATTGACCCCTTCACTGCCAGCAGCTAGAGATGAGTCTTCTACTGGCGAAACAATCCATAGAAGATCGCTGCCGGACAACTCCGTCTGATAAAGGAGTCTGGTAAGAATAAAGCCGCCATCAAGAGGCATAGATCATCATGAGCCCCCGCGTCTGCGGGGGCTCATGAGGATCCTTGCGTTGGTATGTCAGTTGAACTTGTTCGCCTTGCTCCGACAGTCAAGGGGTTGATAACCCTTTGCCGTAACGATGACTTTAGTTCAAGTTCTGACTTTACAGTCCAGGATTGCCGTGACTGATTGATTTCAGTTTTGCTGCAGGGTACACTCGATCCAGTTTTTTTTTTGCAAAATCTCCACACGACATACGCGACTGTTGTCAAAACTTTCCATGCCCCCGATTGGTCAACGCGCGTAAAGGAAGTGCGTCAGACTAGGCAATTTGCATTACACAAACTGAACACGCTAATTATTAAACCACCCCTAGACCCCCAGAAACATCCGAGACGACGTGCGTCAGTGGAGGACGAAGTTACCAGTACGACTCGTCAAGAATAAACCTAAAAACCACAAGAAACAAAACAAAAAGGTGACGACTAAGAACTATTTTTGCAAACTTTCATTTCAAAGAAATGGTAAGTGATAATTATTATTATTATTATTATTATCTTTTGATTGATCTCAGATCCGGTGTCGATAATCGACCGGTCAGTGATCGCCCTCAGCTGAGAACGGCCGCGGTACTACTTTGCCGCCTTCACCATCGTCTTAGTATACTGCATAGCCTTTGGATGACCTGAAGTCGGCATCCCAAATATCATTTTTACGTGCATGTACTTTTTTTTTTTTTTTTTTTTTTTTTTTTTTTTTGTTAAGTCCCTTCTATTTATAGAAGGGACTTTTTAGGACGGGTCGCGGTGGCCGGGGCGAATTTAACGGCAGCATAGTGTTCATGATGTCAAAGGCGGGCAGGCCGCTAAACCTCTAGTAATTGAAGTAACAAGATAAAAATGACGTCATGTCTAGCCTCGTTACGCTAACCTCGATGCTGAACTGAACGTACATTTGGCGCAAAGCGCTGGCCGTACTGATGTGCGTATGTATGTATGTGCGTATGTGTGTGCGTATGTATGTAAACAAGAGAATCTCCGATATTTCTGTATACACAAGCTTGAAACTTGGGCGAAATACTTTCTTAAGTGGGTGGCTAAGAGAGCGTCAGAGCATATTGTAGTTGAATGTCTCATTGGAGACATAAACCGGCAACCGTTTATAGGAAGTAGGTTGATCCAGATTAGAGACCGTAATTTTTGTCATACTCAGTGATTTACTTGAACCTTTGCATATAGCTAGTTTGGAGAAAGACATTGGACGAGTTCGTTAGCCAGCTTTGTATCTTTAGTCTTTAGTAAAACTGAATTAATTCTTCAGAAAAGAATTAAAACACTAAAAAAAACCACTTTACTTCTAGAGAAAGTCAGATTGTGGCGGTGACGTAAAAGAGGCAACTCCGTCACCACGCAGACACTGACATAATACTCTAAATATGACGTCACTGATTCTCTCTCTCTCTCTCTCTCTCTCTCTCTCTCTCTCTCTCTCTCTCTCTCTCTCTCTCACACACACACACACACACACACACACACACACACACACACACACACACACACCAACATGCGCGCATCTCCAGGAGGAATAGATCCTCATTCTCTCTCTCTCTCTCTCTCTCTCTCTCTCTCTCTCTCTCTCTCTCTCTCTCTCTCTCTCTCTCACACACACACACACACACACACACACACACACACACACACACACACACACACACACACCAACATGCGCGCATCTCCAGGAGGAATAGATCCTCATGCGCCCTCCAGGGGCATGAGGATCTATGCATCTTGGAGATGTTTGGAGCGCGCGCGCATGCACACACACACACACACATTGACGCGCTTTCAGAAGAGCATGTAGGTGACCCGTGTACTTGGTATATCATATAGATAGGTAAAGTCAACCTGCTTTCACACAAATTATAGCAAGACTGAAATTTGTACTATGAAGTTATAGTTTTGTCACCATTTTCTCAAGCCTATGAAGCGAAAGTAAAACTCTTATCGAAAGTAAAATATAAAATTACCTAAAAACTAAAACTTACATCATGACAAATGACGTTTGACAAATCAATGACACGTATGTCCTGCGCCCCTTATAGAACTCACTGACGCATTGTCAGATCTTCGATACTTTTTTTCAATAGGAGATAATTCAACATCAGAATCAGGTCATAGACAAAAGGTAGAGACCATTGACAGCGAGGACAGCTCTCTCAATAGAAGGAACTTTGTGGGTTATGGTTCATCCCATCTTGTTGCTGTTGTTGTGATGTACTTTAAACTCAGGCACACTGAGCGGATTTAGTTCCCGAACATGGTGTGGAAAACATCCAAAAGCGGCAGGACCGGGCCCTTACGTAGTGCCGGGAAAACGCCAGCAGAGACGTCAGTAATACTGAGCAGCAAACTGACGAATAATTCTCATCTATCATAGTTGGTCTATCCAAATTTTGCTTAGTTCCGCGGAGTTGTTAGAAGACGCCAACGGCGACATCCGAAAACTCATTGAGTTTTCCGATGTCGTTGACGTCTTCTAACCCGCCGAAACTGACGTCGTCATCGCCCGAAAACTCAGTCCAGTTATCATTTTTAAACCCTTGTCTGATGACCATTGTCGTATGCTGTAAATGGCGCTGGCCACAGCCACCAAGAGGCAGATATTCTCATGAGCCCCTGCTGCCGCAGGGGCTCATGAGAATATCTGCCTCTTACGGATGGAAGATCTTGCTCAAGTTGCGGCCAAACTGTTCACCATTGTCTGTTCAGATGTGCCGGGTGTTTCTCCTAGCCTGTGTGGCCTTCACCCTGACGACAGTGAAATGCGTTCCCGAGCCAAAGTCCGTGCCATTCGTCCAGCCCTTCACGCTGCACACGTACAGTAACTACGGTCTGCCCGGTACTCCCCAAATCAGCAGCCTTCTCGACATCGCCTCAAGAAACTACAGGTCAGTAGGCTACAAAGCTCTTTGGTCAGTCCGTTCGGTTTCCAGCTGTACTCTCTTTATCTATTTGTCGCTCACTGGTACGCGGCCCGGAGTGTCGTGAACCTCACAGCCTTGCACTTTATCCATCTCTGCCCTGTGAGGACAGAATAGAGTACAATTGTTGTGATGAAAATCAAGAATCAAGACATTTATTGTCCCAAAAGTGATATTCTTGTTACAGCTCACACACGCATAAAGAAATAGGTAAAAGGATTAGTAAGAACTTGAACATATTGACTGAGACCGATGAAGAATACAGCCACAAGATTTTCACATTGTATTACAATGGCTTTCTACAAAAACAGTACTTTCTTTTGTTCTCGCCTAGCAGAGCTCTTCAGAATCGGCAGATTTAGTAGTGAATCACGGCGTGCTAGAACGGTTATCAACAGTCTCAGAGACGCCGCCTGGACTGAACCGACTGCGTGTCGGTCACGTACAGTGAATAGTGCAGGGAGTTACCTCAAGGGGAGGGGGGGGGGGGGGGGATGGGGGGGGGGGGGTCCAACTTTTTTGTTTGGGACCTTCAACTGATACAAAACGCCTCCCCGACGCTAGACCTTGCTTCCAGGGGCCGAAAAGTCGAAAAGCGGGGATGGGGGTGGGGGTGGGGGTAGGTGGAGCCGAGAAGGCGCCTGCGTGTTAGACTCTCACCATTCGCAAACGAAGGGGGAGGGGGGGGGGGAGTACGTGTGTGAAAACTCGACAAAATATGAAACGGGGGAGGGGGTTTTGGGGGAGGGGGTGGGGTGGGGGGCCAAACACCCCAAACAGAGACTTTGTTTTAGCATTTTAAAGAATTTTTGGTGGGGGGGGGGGGGCGGAACCCCTGGACCACCCCGCCAAAAAAAATCCGCCCCTGAATAGTGGTAAACTGATAAAAAGTGAGCGATCGCCGCTGATGCGGCAGCGGCCTCAGGGTAATCGGGCACTACCTTTCAGCTAGCATGATCGATCCATTTGTCGCTCACTGGTACGCATGGCTGAAGTCACTACGATCGACTTAGTCCGAGGCCGGTGTGAGCCATACCAGTAAGTTAATAACCGTGGATAGTGATGCCGATTTACGTACCTCGACTTGCTTCGGACACAGTTCTGACATAGAGCCTCGGAGCCAGAACTGTGTCCGAAGCAAGTAGAGGCTCTGAAATCATCACCACTCGTGGTTTAACTTTAAATCCTTGCAGTTGTTGATGGCCGGGATGAATGTGGAACGAGTTACGAAAGGGAATACTGTATAGCCCGTAAATATATTACTGGTTACAATTTATCCGCGCATAAACAGGTTTGGACATGACGAAAATGGTGTTGGATCTTAGGCTATTCTGAACAAGATGAGGATTTCATCCCACCAAAGTCTACTGTATTGTTTGGAGCTCAGATGCGTTTATCTTTTAGGAACATTCAGAGTCAGTTGTTCATATTTTTATACTTATTATGCCGATTCATTTCCCTCCTCTCAAAGCCAAACTCTGATCAACTGACCCACACGTCGGCGCACACAAATAAAGACGGACACGCGGCGCTTCCCGCCATTAGTACGCTCTGTGGGCTCGTGTAGCGACAGGAATCCATCTCCTTCTACTCTAACCCACCCTCTGATCCACACAAACTGGCACACAGAAATCAGTAAAGACGGACACACGGCGATTCCCGCCATTCGTAAGCTCTGTGGTCTGGCGTAGCATAGCTATTCTGAAGAATAATAATAGCACGAGCAGCGAAATGACGTCACTTCAAGCTTCACGTCATGGCATCATTAGTCCCACGACGCCGTGTTCATAGTGACGACTCGATGTTATGCGTCACTCATCGCAGTACTAACAGTTGACGTATCAGATAATCAACTTTGCAATTTTAGTAGACAAAATAGGCCGCGAGGCCTTTGCAAATGTCATTTTTTTTTCTTCAATTACTCTATGGGTCTGTTATGCATGCAAATTTTCCTATACATAAATAATTCATCATAGCAATAGAAAATCTCTTTAAATTTTGGTAATTTGTCCAGCTGGTTTTTAAAAGAATTTATATTAGGTGCTTTTTTTTAAAAAAATGAAACTGGTTAACTCATTCCAAACAATGGCAACTCTGTTAGATAAACAAAACTTCGGCAGGTTAGTGTTGCAATGTCGTACAAAGATTTTCCCTTCAGAGTTTTGGGTTTTGTCACAAAACGGTGCTGCAAAAAAGTCATTCCAATTTAGGTCGTCGATGCCATTATAAATTTTAAAAACTTGGATTAAGTCTCCACTTATTCTACGTTAATTTTCTTGTTGATTTTCACGCCTAGGGCTTACAGGTCACACTCACAAACCAGATAGGTGAGGCTAGCGCTGGCAGAATTGTCAGTACTCAAACCAAGGGGAATCACAGCGCTGGACAGACAACAGTTAGATCCCCTGCCCCCGCCTATCAGGCACCCAATCGCCAGCCCACAGAGAAATACGCAGGTATAGAATAAGACAATCATTTCCATTCCTAAAAAGAATGGATCAGGTCTCTTATATAACCCATGTCTTTCTCCGGAACTTAGGAAGTAGGCAGGAGAAACATACATACACAAACATGAAGGTGCGCTACTATATGTGGTCGGGTAAATACCCTGATTTCCCACAGTAGATGCACAGAACATTACACAACAATGTAACGATACAAATTTTGCCTCGAGTTATACATGATACTCACAAACCAGATAGGTGAGGCTAGCGCTGGCAGAATTGTCAGTACTCAAACCAAGGGGAATCACAGCGCTGGACAGACAACAGTTAGATCCCCTGCCCCCGCCTATCAGGCACCCAATCGCCAGCCACAATTACAGGTCACAATTTGACCTAATCCTACTCCAGGGCCGGGACAAACAGCAGGCTTATGCAAACACTACTTTATGAAAATACATGCGGATGTTAATGAGAAGATATTTTTTTTCATAAAATAAAAATTAATGTTATGTTAGCTGTTTTACAAATAATTCCTAAAAAGTGATGCAGAAAATTGTCTGATTTTCACACCTAGGGCATACAGGTCACAACTGACCTAATCGTACCCGACAACCGAGACAAACTGTAGGCTTATGTAAAAACCGTATATGAAATGTCATGCGATTATTACTGAGAAGATTTTTGTTTCTTTAAAAAGATTCAATTGTTTTAAGATTAACCCATATAATTCGTGAAATTAATCCCAAAAACGTGAAAATATATTCAAAAAAATATTTAATTATCACTCAAAAGGTTCTAGAGGTACAATGCTGGTTAACAAACTCATTCAATATCTCCCTTTTATCTAGCAATATGCAAAATATCTAGTAAGATTAAGAAAAATTACGGACTCCAGTGTGGATCAACCGGTTTTGTGAACGGCCATTTTCTCGCCAATGAGCATCTTAATAAAACAAGATGCGATGAACCATAACCCACAAAGTCCCTTCTATATGAGAACTGTCCTCGCTGTCATGTTCTCTACCTTTTGTCTTTGACCTGATTCTGATGTTTAATTATCTCCTATTGAGAAAGTCTCGCAGATCTGCCAATGTCATTGATTTGTCAAACGTCATGTGTCATGACGTAAGTTTTAGTTTTTACGTAATTTTATATTTTACATGATATGAATTTCACTTTCGCTTCATAGGCTTGAGAAAATGGTGACAAAACTAGAACTTCACGGTACAATTTCAGTCTTGCTATAATTTGTGTAAAAGCCTCAGGTTGACTTTACCTATACATGATATACTAAGTACACGGGTCACCTGCATGTTCTTCTGAAAGCGCGTCAATGTGTGTGTGCGTGTTCAGTCAGTAGTGCGTGCATGCGCGCGCGCTCCAAACATCTCCAAGAGGCATAGATCCTCATACGCCTGGAGGGCGCATGAGGATCTATTCCTCTTGGAGACTGAGGCGCGCATGTTTGTGTGAGAGAGCGGAGAGAGCCGCGCGCGAGAGAGAGAATGACGTCATATTTAGAGTGTTATCAGTGTCGGTGTCCGCGTGGTGACGGAGTTGCCTCTTTTATGTCACCGCCACTGTCTGACTTTCTCTAGAAGTGTTTTTTTTTTTTTTTTTGTTTTTTTTAGTGTTTTAATTCTTTTCTGAAAAAAATTAATTTTTACTAAGAAGTTGAAAGGATACAAAGCTGGCTAACGAATTCATCCAATGTCTTTTTCCAAACTAGCTATATGCGAAAGTTCAAGTAAATAGGCCTATGACAAAAAATACGGACTCTAATCTGGGTCAACCGACTTTCTATAAACGGTTGTTTATGTCTTCAATGAGACATTCAATTACAATATGCTCGGAGGTTCTCTTAGCCACCCACTTAAGAAAGTATTTCGCCAAGTTTCAAGCTTGTGTGTACAGAAATATCGGATATTCTCTTGTTTACCTACATTCGCGCACACACATACATACGCACATACGGCGCTACGCGCCAAATGTACGTTCAGCAGCGAGGTTAGCCTAGCGTAATTAGACATGACGTAATTTTTATCTTGTTACTTCAATTGTTAGAGGTTTAGCCTGCCCGCCTATGACATCATGGACATGCTATTAAATTCGCCCCACCGCGTCCCGTCCTAAAAAGTCCCTTTCAGTTAATAGAACTGACGGACTTAAAAACACCCCCAAAAAGTCTCAAGATTATTCTTTTAGGGACAATATCATACAATTTCAAGCTTGTCCGTCCTCAAAGTGACGCGGGCTCTATTCGCTGTCACATCACATCAGTACACACACACACACACACACACACACACACACACACACACACACACACACACACACACACACACACACACACACACACACACACACGGTACACACACACACACACACACACAACGACACACACACGGCGCTTTGGCGCCAAAAAGACGCTCTCTAGCAAGGTAAGAACTTGAACATATTGACTGAGACCGATGAAGAATACAGCCACAAGATTTTCACATTGTATTACAATGGCTTTCTACAAAAACAGTACTTTCTTTTGTTCTCGCCTAGCAGAGCTCTTCAGAATCGGCAGATTTAGTAGTGAAGGCTAGACGTGACGTCATTTTTATCTTGTGACTTCACTCTTTGCCAGAATTTCTGCCCCGCACGCCAAAATCGTCATGTGCAAGCTCCGGAATGTGCTCCGACCAGCCCCATTTCAAAGTCAACCGTAGTTTTCAGTACGGCCAGACGGCAATACAAAGTGTAGCCATATCCCTGTTTGTTCATTCCACAGAACGGCTCAGCTACTTCAGGAGCTGCAGGCTCAAGTTCAAGCTGCTGCTTACCAGGGATTTGCTGCCGGAAAGCAGGCCGGCGTGAGCCACGCGTTCAAGTCGATCGCCGGACAAGGCTGGGGTGGATACCCTGGGGCTTACCAGTATGCCGGTTATAACGGGGCCTACGGTGGGTACCCTGGATCAACTTTTGTTGGATATCCCACCGGTTATTCAGGATATCCTGGAGGCACCACGATAGAGCAGGTAACATTTTGTTATATATCCAACTGGACCGTCGTAGACGAACACCTTAGCACTTATGCTGTCGGTAGCGCTTTTTGTCGCGATGATTCTTGAAGGAATCGTCGCGACAAAAAGCGCTAGCGACAGCCAATTCGGTTAATTATTAGTTGACTTCCCACAAACTGAGACCTGACGTTAATGGGGGAGGGGGTTAAATGGAGTCAACCTCCTCCAATAATAGACGTGCAATTTCGTATGGATGTTTGTCGTGTGGGGAATGTGTGTTCAAGTTAGTGTAATAATAATAATAATAATGAGTACTTGTATAGCGCCTAACCTCAGATTAGAGCTCTAGGCGCTTAACAAAAACTAATGTACAAAAATAACTAATTAAAAAATGCAATTTACAAAAAGTACAAAAAACAAAATACAACGCACTCTGTAAACAAGCTATAAAGTCACCATTCAAAAGCTTATGGACTCATACTGGCATTCACACACACACACTCACACACACACTACTTCTAAAATAGATAGAGATGACATTAACATGACAGGCGTGTGACAAAGTCATTTGTAGCTAACAGAAAAAATATGGGTCTTTAGGGTTCGCTTGAATGCCTCTCTCGAATCCACGTATCTCAGTACGCGTGGGAGGTCATTCCAAACAACTGGGCTCTGGTATCTGAATGACCTCTCACCAAACGACTTTGTTTTGACAAGAGGGATACGTAAAACTCGAGAGTCGGCAGCAGAGCGCAAATTTTGTCTTGAGTGCGTATACAGCTGGAGAAGAGAGGCAAGGTAGTGTGGGCAGGAACAGGTAATACAACTGTGAGTCATGCATGAAATTTTGTACTGAATCCTAGCTGTTACAGGTAACCAGTGAAAAGCAGACAGATGGGGTGTGATATGATCTGATATAGGGACTCTAAGAATCAACCTAGCAGCTGAGTTTTGAATTTTCTGGAGTTTGCCAATCAGACACTGGAAGCAGCCAGCCAAAAGAGCATTGCAATAGTCTAATTTAGACAAAACAAAAGCGCAGACAAGTACTTTAGTTGCTTCAGGTGTCAGATAGTGGCGAACTGAAGCAATACGTCGCAGTTCAGTATAGGCGGATCTGCAAACGTTTTTCACATGAAGGCGCATGGACAGGCTACTATCAAGTGTGACACCCAGATTTTTTACATGGGGGAGAAGGGGACAGTGGCACCACAGATTTGTAATGACTGGGGGAGTGTCAGCGTCTTCGTCAACCTCGGGGAAGCAATGATCATGGCCTCAGTTTTTCCGTCATTCAACTGTAATTTGTTTGAAGTCATCCACATTTTAGTATCCAAGACACACTTCTGAAGGCTCTCGATTGTGTCCATAATCTGATCAGGTGAACATGAGTCATGGAGTTGAGTATCATCTGCAAATGCATGATGTGATATAGAGAAACGGTTAAAGACACTGGCCAGTGGCTGAACATACAGGGTAATAATAATAATGCATAGCATTTATATGGCGCATTTCTCATATTTATAATATAACTCAATGCGCAGAAGTAGCCGCGAACTGAACCCAACAAGCACGCTCACGTGAATCACACGCATTCACTCACACACTGTACGTAAACACAGAAGATTCACGTGGTGCTAAGGGCAAGCTCAAGCGAGCTACTGACGGTATTTGGAAATCGTTTTGTATTTGAAATTTTATTAAGTTGGCTGAAACTGATACCAAAGTGGAGGGGGAGGAAGAGCCGGAGTACCCGGAGAAAGAACCCCCGACGGTCCGCCCGAATTAACGGTGACACTTACTAGAGGAGAAAAATCCGACGCCGGAACTACCCGGAATCGAACCTCGCACCTTTACCATTGGTTGCAGGCGCCTTAACCACTGCGCCACGGACCGCCCCGGGTAAAGGGTAAAGAGGACTGGTCCAAGAACTGAACCTTGTGGGACGCCAAAGCGCACGGTGGATGGGCTGGATAGTTTATCATTAACAACTATGCACTGAGTTCTGTCTGTCAGATATGATCTAAACCACGATAGAGCAGTTTCATGAATGCCATACACAGAACAGAGACGTTGTAGCAAAATGTCATGGTCAATCGTATCAAAGGCAGCAGATAGGTCTAACAGTGCGAGAACAGATACTTTGCCATCATCAAGAGCCTCGAGGAGGTCATTCAGAATTTTTGCAAGCGCAGTTTCAGTGGAATGACCTGCACGGTACGCAGACAGATTGGGACTAAGAAGATGATTCAGGTTCAGATGTTCGAGAAGTTGCGACAACACAACCTTCTCAACGATCTTAGAGAGAAAAGGGAGGTTGTTGCTGAGAAGTTCCTAGTCGCCCTCGAAGGCACCAAACTATTATACGGCTTCACCCTTGAACCCGCATCATGATCGATCTACCTCCTAAACGGCTATGTATTTTTCAGAGGACACCTCTCAATTTTGAGAATTTTCGTCCCAGTATGTAAAAAAAATGTAAGACGCATTTACTGACTGTGCCAAGCAACGGCAACGAAAATATTTCAGTTATCAATCACCAAGTTATTGTGGAATTTTTAAAGTCCGACCTAGACCTCACCGTGTTTGCGCTGTGACTGTTTCAGGTTCACGTGGGTGGAGTCCCTGTGTCCCAGACCGTGCAGTCCGTGGGTGTGCAAGGGTTCGGAGGGGCCAAAGTGCCAGTGACCAGTACTGTGCACACCTCCGTCAATCACCAGGGCCTGCCTATCTCCAAGTCAGTACAGCAGATCGGAGGAGCTTTTATCGGGGGCTACCCTTCAGTCTTTGGTGAGTAACTCCTTCACTGCCGGGGCACAGCGGCGAACAGAACCCAAGTGCGAGAGACATAGATCCTCATGAGGCCCCCGCGTCTGCGAGGGCTCATGAGGATCTATGCCTCTTGCTGGTCGCCTCGCTCGTAACGGTTTGCCTCAAGCGGACACGGGTGTTCCAGGAGTGAATCTGTAATGGTTACAGAGACGTTCCAGGGAACGTCCAGATGATATAATGACTAGCAACTTTTGGGGGCTCAGTTCTGACAAGATTACTATAGTGGGAGACGGATCAGCCATGACAGTTATCGCCGGTTTGAGCCGGCAGATCAAGTTAGACTGGCGCCTGGAAAGGTGGACAACAAATTCTAATGAAGAAGAAAAAAAAAAAACACGCGTAGAAAAGACAATTTTAAACACATTTTTTTTTTAAAATTGCGCGGTAATTGTCTTTTCTAAGCGTATTTATTTCTTACTTGGGGGTTTCTTTGCTTTTTTTCACGCTTGGGAGTCACCTTTTTAGTCTGGGTTGAGGAAGGTGGATGTGTAGTGATGGCTTAATGGTTTAAGTACTGTGTAGTGTCGGATGCACCTTAAAAACTTGACGCTTAATTTAATGTCACTGATTCTTTTTCTTCCGTTTCAGGCCGCTAGGCTTAGAGAGCACCGAAGAGTATAGAAGTAAAAAAAAAACAATTGCCAAGCTACAAGAGTACGAGAATACATTATCATTGTTTTCGATTTCGCCGGGTCTCAACTCCAATAAATAAAAACTTGAATGAAGATTTTTTTTTTAAATGTATTACAAGTCACAGTGTCAGTTTGTGTTTGAGAGAGACTGAGAGAGAGAGAGAGAGAGAGAGAGAAAGAGAGAGAGAGAGAGAGTGTGTGTGTGTGTGTGTGTGTGTGTGTGTGTGTGTGTGTGTGTGTGTGTGTGTGTGTGTGTGTGTGTGTCGACGCGTGTGTGTCACAGTGTGCCGACGCGTGTGTGTGCGCGCCTACGTGCGAATGTGACATCTTTTGTTGTGCGAGCGTGTGTATGTGCGTGTTTGTATGCGGGTCGTACGTCAGTGTGTTTGCGTTCATGTGTGTGTGTCATTTGTACGTCGGGGTGTGATCTATACATATATCTTGTGTGGGCTTATGTAGGATCTTTGGTGACACGTGGCGTTTGTCTCACTGACAAAATGAGCTCTTCGGTTGAACATGTTTGTTTGTGTGTCAGGTGGGGCACTCGCTGTGATCAGCGTGACAAGGCGAAAACGTATTCATGGATGTCACAAGCCTTTGGGCAGTACAAGCCGAGTCGGATCATGTGACTACTTCACACGGCAACAGGAATGAACCCATTTAGCCCCGACGCACTACAGCAGGAGATAGATCGACCATGATAATTTAAGAGTAGTGCCAGATTAGCTTGGCGCCGTCAGGCGCCAATCTAATCTGGCACTACCCTTGAATTATCATGGTCGATCCATCTCCAAAATTTGGGAAATGCGGTCTTGAGGTTGAATGGGTTAATACTATACCGTGATACTAGGTTATCATCCGTCCATAAACATTAATTAAATGGCCCGGGGACAGTCATCAATCAAGCTGTTCCCGACGTGAAGTCAAGGGGGCAAGCGGGGGAAATCAGCGTTGCCGGAAACCTGATCAGTACAGGCTTATAACAAGGTCAGATCTATGGCAACTGAAAAGTTGGATATAACAACACTTTTTTGTGTGGTCCCAATAACATTTTCTGTGTAAATGACTTCGCTTACAACTTGCGCCGAATTCAACACTTGGCTTATAACAAGGTCAAACTAAGTAGTACCCAACGCTTGCAGTCACCTTTTTGGTCTGGATTGATTTTTTTATAACAAGGTCGGATACTGATATAAGTGATGTATGTAAGTAAAAGTCGGATCAGTATCATAATACTTTTATTTTTTAGCGGTCCCAATAAATTTTCATTATGTAGATTATTTCGCTTATAACAAATTTCGGATATAACGAACAGAAAAAATGGGTCTGACCCTGGCGATTCAAGTTTTTATACCTGAGCCGGTGCCCCAAATTATAGCCCGGGCTGCGGTGTCTAGCAAAGACGTCAAAGTGAAAATAATGATGTAATAAAATTTTAATTTTTTAAAAAGACTTGAGGGGGAGAAGGATCAGTTACAGTTACTTAGAGGGGGCGTACCGACTTTTTGTTTTGAACCCTCAATCTGACACAACGCTGGAGGGGGGGGGGGGGGGGCAGTGTTGGCGCGACAAGCATCAGTGTCACAGTCACTGAGAGCCCCGGCTCACGGTAATTGAAGAGACCCTTACTTATATTTACAACTTATGTATTCAAAACAATGTATTCCCTACAGACCTTAAAGTCGCAAAAGTCGTTCCACTGCCAAAAACAAAAGATCTTACTGACTCTAACAACTATAGACCCATTTCTCTGCTGTCAGCAATATCTAAACCCCTCGAAAGGCATATACATAAACACCTGTCTGACTACTTAGAATCACGAAAGTTGCTCCATTCGTCTCAGTCAGGATTTCGCCCTCGGCACTCATGTCAAACGGCTCTGAGCAGACTAACCAGACACATGGCTTTCAAATAAGAATAATTCACAGCTGACAGGTGTAATTTATCTTGACTTTAAAAAGGTTTTCGACCTAGTGAACCATACAATATTGATTTCTAAACTTAAGCATTATCTTCGAAACGACATGGCTGTTTCGTTGTTTATCGGACATACCTCGAAAACAGGAAGCAGAAAGTAATTGTAAATGGAGCCTACTCTTCTACTAAAGATGTAAAACTCGGAGTTCCGCAGGGGTCAATCTTAGGTACTCTTTTATTTTGTATCAATGACCTACCTCTAAGTCTAACCTGCGAAGCAGCACAGTGTGATATGTTCGCTGATGATACCTCAATCCACACAGCTAACAAAGACATAATTGTAGTTGAAAACGGCCTTCAACAAAGTCTGGATGATATAGCAGCATGGTGTAAAGTCAACTCTATGATTCTGCATCCTACTAAAACAAAATCTATGATTATTGCAACACGCCAAAAGCATCAGTTGAAACCATTAAACTGCTTAATCTATCACTCGGCGAAGACATCGGTAGCCGAACATCGTCTATTGGGGGTTACAATTGATAATCAGCTAAGGTGGCAGATGCACATTGACAATGTATGTAAAACGGTCTCTAGAAATGTCTTTATGTTATCGAAATTAAAGTATTTCACAGATAGTGAAACCAGAAAATTGTTCAGTAATGCACACATCATGTCACATATAAACTATGCATCGACGGTGTGGGATTGTTGCAGTGATGTCCACTTAAAAAGATTAAATTCTCTACATAGGAGAATGGCAAAATTAATTCTTCCCGGCCCGCACTTGACAACCGAGGAAAAATTCAACAACAAAAAAATGGATTCCTACCCCTTCAAAATCACTTTAAATTTAACAAAAGGGTACTGATGTTTAAAGTGTGGAACCATATCGCTCCAGAATATTTAATAGATCTGTTTAAAAAATCAGATTCCTGCTATGGGAATATGAGGGGTCTTTATATTGTTCCAAAACCCCGAATAGATTTATTTAAATCCACTTTGTCATTTGCGGGTTCCACACTGTGGAACTCACTCCCAAATGACGTTAAAGCCACTCCGGCCGACATTATCTCGTTTCAAGACAAGTCTTTATAGATACCTGACATCACTTAAATAATAATATCTAGTTAAACGTAGACACACGAATGTACGTGTATATTCTAACTATCATGTGTATGTGCGCGTGTATGTATGTGTGTGTCACGTGTGTGTGTGTGTGTGTGTGTGTGTGTGTGTGCGCGCGCGCACGCGTGTGTGTGCGTGCATGCGTGTGTTTGTATTTAGTGGACTCACGTATATTTTGTATCACTGTGCTTTGATGTCCCTGTTTTATATTTTGTACTTAGTTAGTCGTAGTTTTAGCAACGGCAGGTACGAAAAATGATATAGTCACTGACTGTGTTAATATCTTCACCGTTGTAAAATAAAGATTCATCAGTTGATTCATTGCCGAGAATTGGCCGAAATATCGAAAAGCAGACTCGGAGTGTGCGTGCCGTGTGTGCGGTGTGTGTGTGTGTGTTTGCCGGGGGTGGGTGGGGGGTGGGGGGGGGGGGGCTCTTGCCAGTGGCGTCGAGGTCCGCTCAGCCGCTATCGACAACCACTGAGGCCGGCCGAGGGGGGGGGGGAGGGGGGAGGGGGGGGGCGGCGGGCCGGGGCCGCCGTCCAAACGGCCGCTCCATGAACAAAGGAACTTTGATATAGTATCTTTAAAGCGGAATAGTTGGCCACTGAGGAACCTCTTTCTGCCCCCCCCCCCCCCCCCCCCCCCTCACATACACTGACTGATACACACGGCATTGCCGCGGGTCCCGGCGTGGCCGTGGCCGCACACGCCGGAGCGGCCCACGGGTACAATATGCCGGGTTACCCCCGCGGCGGCATAGACCGGCCCGGCGGGCTGACAACATGGTATGTCCACGTCATCTCATTGCCGCATTCCCTCTTCCCGGCCTCACCTCCAACTCGGCCGGTCCGAACCGCCTCCCCACTCCGCCCTCACCTCCGCATCTGAGTGCCTCGGCAACTCGGGTGCCCCACCCCAATGCGGCTCTGGTCCGCAGTGACGGCGATGTCACCGGTACAGGTTATGTTATATATTTAAATTGACGTGTAGCCCGCTCAGAGATAACTCCGCCCACTGACCCAGCGTTCGACTTTGACCCGCTGGTCCGACAAACAACGTGCCACAGTGGAAAGCGATTGTGGCTGCATCCATGTGTGTAAGTGCGCGCTTGTCAGACATTCCCGACGATATTTCGGAGCAATACTTGCCATACCCTATCACCCTTAGGCAGAGACAACGTGCAGATTTGTTTAGCTGTGAGCAGTACATTCAAAGCGTCCGAATTTTGTGTGCTTCATCTGGCTTTGACGTGCACGGAACACTGAAATTTCCGCAGTCAACTGAGCGGCCAAGTGACGGAAAGCCACACTCTGTGCACCTGTCCATTGACCCAACGAAGAAGATGGTTACGGATGCATTCTGCACATGCAAAGCAGGGTATGTATCAATTCAACATTATGCATTAAAAGTATAGACTGTGCTTGTCATAGTTTTAGCCGTTGACAGTTTGTTATACTGTGAGATGCCGTGTGTTCCATTGACGAAGGAGAGTTTGTGTTATCGTTTGTGCAAGAATTTTGATAAAGCCTGCGAATGTACTAAAACTGAGCACAATGCTGCATATGGCATGGTTTGCTTACAAACTTCCTAAGCTTGTGTGTTGCCGTGCTTTAAGTTTTAGCTGTGTTTTTTTTTTTTTTTTTTTTTTCAGACTCGCTCATGTGCTTGCCATCCGACAGCAATGGGACACACCCCATGAAAAAATTCCACTCCTGAGCCAGTTTCCATCATGATTCAGATTATTTCACGGAAACGTCAACAAGAAAAGGAAGCCCATCATTGCAATCTTTGATGACAACAGGTAAGTTTTACTTCAGTGTGCATATTCTGGTTGAAACTGTGTAATTTGAAGATACTGTTATTAGAATTTATGTTCACACAATTGTGCGGCAATATACCTGTATGCATACTTGTGTACAGTTCGTGTGTGTGGGCGTGTTGTCCCTGTGCATTAGCACGGTGAACAGTGAGTGTGGAAAGTAAATCTGTATGCACATAATTAATTTACACACACACTCTTTCTCTCTCTCTCTCTGTCTGCATGTGCAAAAATGACTGCTGATGACATGTAGAAGGTTTATTTATAACAGCACATTTAAAAGTATGGAAAACATGTCATCCTAGAACTGTCCCAAAAGAGCACATTATGTGAGTCCTTGCAGTTGTAGGAGCTCATGAGTCATTCTTCAGCATGGATGATAAGTTAACTAAGGAGGCAGTACTCTATTCTTAATATTTAAATGAATAAGAACTAATGGTTTCAAACACCCCACAGGTTAATTTTACCATCAAAACCGATTATGTCGTCATTGTACATGACTTCTATTTGTGGGTGCGGGTGTGGCTGGCCAAGCCAATCCTGGAGCCATACCTGCGAGGGCAATGGGGGCACTGGAATTAAACTATGACATAAATATAACTAAATGTGGATATGCAGTTGTCAGAGCAGTTATTGAGATAAATGCTCAGACAACTGCATATCCACATTTAGTTATATTTATGTCTCATAGTTTAATGCTATGTAAACATGGGCCAAAGGGGGCGTGAGAGGTCAGTGGGTTAAAATGATTATCTAAATTCTGCTCAAAATCCTGCAGGCATATATGGCTTGGCTGGCACACAGCTGTTCAAGTTTCTGCACATGAGCGCGAGTTGCCTCAAGCTGCACCCTGAGATGCTTCTTCTCTGCAAAGGATCAAATCTGAAACAAATGAAATCAGTGTAATGACACAGTTAGAAAGCAGTCGTCAACTGTGATATAAATACAGAATGTTCGATTTTATTTATTCTATGTTACAGGTACCACTTATGGAACAGGAGCTGTTGCCTTTGACTACGTCACGAGAAAGGCAAAGCTAAAAGGGGGAGGACAAACTTGTTGCACAGACATGAATGACACTGTATTCTTCCTGGTCACACTTGGCATCTGTAGCTGCACTTGTACAGTGATAATATTATTAAAAATGTATTAGTTAAATGGATAATTTTCATATTGTATGTACACCCTTTGTCAAAGTTTACATCAACAAACATGAAGTTAATGATATGTAGTAAATCACATTGTGTTTGTTGCTGTAAACTCAAAGGGTGTTGCCACCATAGGAGCTTGTTTTGTGGCATCTTACATACTTGTGTGCAGCCACGTCTTTTGCCTAAAAATAAAATAAACAGATTGTTTGCATCCTAGAAACTGCTGTTTGTGTTCCTGTAGTGTGTGCATGTGTAAAATGTATATTTTTGTGTACGAGAGAGTGTGCTAGTGTGTATGAAAGAGTGTGTGAAGGAACCGTAAGTATGCTTAGACTTAAAGAGATTGTGAAATGCAAATCGGTGCATACCTTGGAGCAACCAGTCTTTTGCGTGAACGTTTTTGATGCAGCTCTGTTGACGGTCGCTTTTTGGGAGGTGGTCGCTGGTG
Source organism: Semisulcospira habei (assembly GCA_036245525.1). NCBI lineage: Eukaryota > Metazoa > Mollusca > Gastropoda > Semisulcospiridae > Semisulcospira > Semisulcospira habei. The sequence goes on along the minus strand of BTPG01000002.1, from coordinate 268,283,972 downwards.
TGTGTGACTTGTCCCACTGCTGGGCAAAGCAGGGCATGCTGGCAGCGGGTCTGGAAACGCTTCTGACGGTTCGCCATTGACAAAATGCTGTAAATAAAATTAATCCATATCATACCGAGGCTAAAAGCTTCAAATTTGTACACTGCCATATGCAAGCTACATTGACTGAGTACTTACAGATAAACATGACTAGGGTGGTGCCAGAATAGCTTGGCGCCTCTAGGCGCCAAGCTATTCTGGCACTACCCTTGCACTATATTAGACTTATTTCACACACTGGTTGTATTCCAAATGATGAGGGTTAAGAAACATTCAACAGAGCTATCTCTCGCACTCGTACACTGTGCTTTCACCATGATGGTAGCTACTGAGAAACGCCGGACTTGCTGTATGAGTGATCTTACCACCTTCGGTTTTCACAACAGATATTTACATGGGCAAACTGACATTACCCGTTTCATTTTTATAATGAACAAATTCAGGAGAAATGAATATGAACTGACCTTTGTGCAAACGAAGAGATGTCAGTTTCCATCCCGGTACTTGACGTTCACTGACTGTGCAGGCTGCTCGACTCGTCAGCGGCGGTCTACAGACTACACAATTTGAATACATCGCATGCAATTGCATGGCTACGACGGGGTTTTGGGAATGGTATGAACCTTACACCACATTCTAGACGCTCAGGATATATGAAATCGCTGTTGCAAAGACCCCCACGCACACGTTTTCGCTATTTCTTTTCTCTCTCCGTTAACTTCCTCACTCAGCCTCAATGTCGGACCAACATAGCCGATTTCTCGCATCACGCGGGTGTGTCTTATTCGCGCATTTTGATTGGTTAGCGCTGTCAGTCAGGAACCGGCTACACGTCAATTGGGCAGTTGAGGCAGTGCAAGGACCGGTGTTTTTAAAAATAATTTTTGCCTTGTTTGACATTGTACTAGTAGGGCTGAACTATGTTGGACTGAATTTGCTGGAAATTTATGGTTAGCTGAGAGGAGACATCAGTGTTTGGTGCTTTGATTCATACCACCCTGAGCGGCTTATCCAGTGGACAATTGTGGGCCTATGTTGAGTTGCCGTTGACGTAGTGATTTGAGGGGCACGTTGATTTGAGCTGTGCTTGGGTGTGGGGGTTGGTAAGGAAACAGGTTCGTAGCCAAGAAACGGAGACAGTCAATGTGCTGTTGTTGTTTTGTTGTTGTTGTTGTTTGCATGGCAAATGCACAGCTGGTAGGCGGTAGTGTTTTTTTAGGGGATTGAAATATTAGGTGATGACTGGGACTTAAGGCTAAGAGACTGGACAGTACGGAAACGGCACTGTGTTCCGTGGCCTGAGCCATTTGGAATCGAACTGAGACTTTTTGACAAGAGAGGCAATCCAGAGTATGAGCATTATCTCCCCTGGTGAAAGTCAGCGAAAATGGCCGGCGTGCAAACAGTCAAAGACGTTGCTGAGTTCGACAAACAGCTTAAAAATGCTGAGAAGTAGGTATATGTAGTCAAGTTTGACGTTATATTTACTTCGAGAGACACATGTTTATTGCTTCAAATGCTTTCCTGTGTTTTGGGATGTATTTCTAAAGCACCATTCTTTCCAGTCACTCTCTCATTCTCTTTTCAGTCTTTTCTATGTTCTGGATTTGGATCAGATTAAAACGCAAACTGGTGCTAACTTTGGCTGTAGCGGCGACGAATTTTTTTTTTTTTTTTTTTTTTTTTGGGGGGGAGGAGGGGGGGGGAGTAGAACGTTACAGTGATGCTGTAATGTCGGTGGAGTTGGTTGATGTGTAAATCATACATAGAAGAAAGGTGTTATCAGCTCGACCCGTGACTATTTTCAACTTCAAACCCAAACTTGGTACAGATATACCTGATGGTAAGAACGATCTATGCATACTAATTTGGATGACCCCCTTGTAAAGGTCAAGGGTCACAAGAGTTCAGTAAATGTGTGAAAAATGCCATTTTTGGGGTTACTTACTTACTTACTTACGCCTGTCACCCCTACCCGGGTATAGGCCGTCGACGAGAGACCTCCAGCAACTCCTGTCCTGTGCTTCTCCTTCGATTCTACTCCAGGTGGTTCCCAGTCTCTTGATGTCTGCTTGGAGGTCTCGACGCCAGGAGTTTCTTGGCCTACCTCTTTTCCTCTTTCCCTGGGGGTTCCATGACAATGCCTGCCTAGTGATACTGGAAGCTGGCTTTCTCAGACTGTGACCAATCCATCCCCATCTTCTTCGCCCAATTTCATTCTCTGCTGTTATCTGCTCTGTTCTCTCCCAGAGTCTGACGTTGCTGATCTTCTCTGGCCAGTGGATTTTCAAAATTCTTCTAAGGCAACTGTTCATGAAGGTCTGTACTCTGTTGACTGTGGTTTTTGTCAATCTCCATGTCTCTGCTCCATATAGGAGAACTGCTTTTACATTGGAGTTGAAAATCCGGACTTTGGTGTGTTGTGACAGCTCTCTGGAACTCCACACTTTTTTCAACTGGAGAAAGGCTGCTCTGGCTTTACCGATTCGTGCTCTGACATCTGCATCAGTGCCGCCTTTTTTGTCTATGATGCTCCCGAGATAGGTGAAGGACTCCACCTCCTCCAACGGGGTGCCAGCAAGCAAGACTGGTTCTTCCCTGGTTGTGTTCAGCCTCATTGTCTTTGTTTTCTGTTTGTGAATGGTGAGGCCCACTTGGGACGAGATGTCAGCAAGCCTCGTGGTCTTGTCCTGCATTTGTTGATGTGTGTGGGACAGTAATGCCAAGTCGTCTGCAAAATCGAGGTCGTCAAGCTGTGTCCACAGTGTCCACTGTATTCCACTTCGTCTGTGCTCTGTGGTCATCTTCATGACCCAGTCTATGGCCAGTAGGAAGAGGAACGGAGACAGCAGACACCCCTGCCTGACACCAGTTCTGACCTGGAGCTCTCTGGTGAACTGCCCTTCGTGGATCACGCGACATGTCATGCCATCATAGCTGCTCTTGATCAGGCGGACGAGCTTTGTGGGTACACCGTAGTGTCGTAGGAGTTTCCACAGAGTCTCTCGGTCCACGCTGTCAAATGCTTTCTCATAATCCACAAAGTTGACGTACAGCGGGGAGCTCCACTCCAGAGACTGTTCCACGATGATGCGGAGAGTGGCGATCTGGTCTGTACATGATCGGTTCTTCCTGAATCCTGCTTGCTGGTCTCTCAGCTGGGGGTCAACGGAGCTCTTCATTCTCTCTAGGATGATCCTGTTGAAGACCTTTCCTGGTACTGACAGCAAGGTTATTCCTCTGTAGTTGGAACACTTGCTGAGGTCGCCTTTCTTGGGAAGCTTGATTAGGTACCCCTCCTTCCAGTCAGCTGGCATCACCTCCTCTTCCCAGATCTTTCCAAACAGTGGGTACAGCATCTCAACTGTTGTCTCTAGGTCTGCTTTCAGAGACTCCGCTGGGATGCCATCTGGCCCTCCTGCTTTGCCATTCTTCAAAAATGCCACTGCTTTTCTGATCTCTTCCCGGCTGGGTCTGTCACAGCTGATGGGTAGGTCGGTCTCTGCCGGCTGGATGTCGGGGGGGTCGGGTGGGCTAGGTCTGTTCAGTAACTCTTCAAAATACTCGGCCCATCTGTCGAGTTGGTCTGCTCTGTCTGCAATAGGCTTGCCTTCTTTGTCTTTTACTGGTCTTTCTGTATGGCCATACTTACCCGACAATCTTCTGGTAATGTCGTAGAGCTGTTTCATGTTGCCGCTGCCTGCTGCCTTTTCTGCCTCTGCTGCCAGGCTGTCTGTGTAGGCCCTCTTGTCTGCCCTGATACTCCTCTTCACCTCGCGGTTGGCTTCCGAGTATTCCCCCTGTGCCCTTACTTTGGCTGCTCTCGTGCGACTGTTGTTGACCGCTGCTTTCTTCTGCTTCCTCGCTTCTATCTTCTTCAAGGTCTGTGCCGACAGCCAGTCCTTGTGGTGGTGTTTCCTGAACCCTACAGTGTCTTTGCAGGTTGAGTTCAGCGCCTCTCTAACTGCCTTCCACTGCTGCTCTGTGGTGACCGCCTCCTCTTCATTTACTAGCTCCTGTAGCGCTTGAAACCGGTTGGACAGCACCAGTTTGAACTCTTCTCTAACTCCAGTTTCTCTCAGGAGGCCTACATTATAGCGCTGTCTTCTTGTTGTCTCTGTGCGGCTTTTCTTTAGCTTGAGCTTCATTCTTAAGGTAAGCAGATGGTGGTCTGAGGCGACATCTGCTCCCCTCCTCACTCGAACATCTTGAAGGGATCTTCTAAATTTCTTGCTAATGCAGATATGGTCTATTTGGTTCTCTGTTGTATGGTCAGGTGAGACCCAAGTTGCTTTGTGTATTCTTCTGTGTGGGAAGATGCTGCCTCCAATGACAAGTCGGTTTAGAGCACAAAAGTCTACAAACCTCTCCCCGTTCTCACTCATCTCCGAGCCTAGTCCCTGTCTCCCCATCACCTCTTCGTATCCGGTGTTGTCCTCCCCTATTTTGGCATTAAAATCGCCCATGACGATGGTGATGTCTCGCTCCGCACATTTGTCCACGGCACTCTGGAGTCGGTCGTAGAACTCTTGTTTCTCTTCCTCGTCACTGTCATTGGTGGGCGCATAACACTGGATGACGTTCAGCTTGAGCTTTTTCTTGGTTCTAAAGGCTGCTGTTATAATTCTTGGCCCAAGAGGTTCCCAGCCCATCAGCGCTCTCTGTGCCACTGGTGACAGCATGAGTGCTACTCCTTCTGTATGGGGGGCATTCTCCTCTTCATGACCTGAATACAGAATCAATTTTTTTTTTTTGGGGGTTAGAATTGTATTTTTTTTTTTCCAAAGTTTTTGCAAACTTTTTAATCAAATTTTGAAGTTTGCAGATGGTAAGACATTTCTATGCATACTAATTATCGCCATACTAATTTAGTCGACTCATCGCAAAGGTCATGGTTGTTTGACAGATGTGTGAAAAACGCTTAAATTTTGAGAAAACATGAATTTCGCTGGTGCTGAAGCCAGCCCTTTATACTTATTGTCACAAAGGTCACACGTATGTGCATCGGTCATACATGTGAGCCATAAGGGCTTTGCCCTTCTTGTTATTATTATATTATTAACATTTATTATTATTAACATTAGTAGTGGTGGTGAAAGTAGTATTTTTCAAAGAATTTGATTAGAGTATAACAAAATGCAACCGAAGAGTCACAAAACTGTGAACTATATGGCCAGATTTTTCTGGGCACATATTGTACATATTGTGACTGGAAGGTATCGTGGCCCCTTCCACATATAGTTTTCTTAATCTTAGAGAGTATGTTGTAATTTGTCTTAATATGATACATTAAACTCATATTTTAGTTTAATTAGAAGCCATCAAGTCCAATTCTGTCAGCAGCTTAGTATTACAGTAGTTATTTACTTAAAGAGGAAACCAGTCAGGTCAAGATGGCCTCATTAGTCAGTGACTAGATTTTAAATTCTTTGTTGATTGTTATTTTCTTATAACAGAATATGTGGGCAGTGGGCAGATGTTCACATCTGCACGGGACATAGATGACCCCGCCCTCCACGAGTCGCCTGCTGCCTTGCAGGCCTGGCCGCTTGGCTGCGGAAAGGCTAAGGGAGGAAACCCCTGACATCAAAGCCCCCGTGTCTCCGGGGAAGGCTTTTGAGCCAGAGACTAGGACAAGGACAGTCTGATATAAAACCTACGACCCGAGGACCTCGATGCCATCGTCCCAGCTTGCTAGGCCATGGCAGATGAACCAAGGGTTTAAAGGGTGGGGCCAGTACTGCGCACACTGCACTCCACCAAAAAGCTCCACCGCGCAGGCTTTAGGAAACGTCCACGGACCATGACACTGACCATTCCAAGTCCTGTAGCGACGGGCGAGGGGCGAAACGGCAGGTGAAAGATGTCACTGGAAGCCGCAGTCTCAAACCTGCATGCAGGCGGTTCAGGATATTGGTCGCCTGATGTTGACCTGGGGATGACAACCAGGGATGTCACTGGCCGTCGGACACCGGACATAGTCCGATTGACTTGGCCTAATGTCCGATGAACAGAAAGATCAGCAGGACAAATGTCCGATTGTTTGTTTCAAAAAGAGGACATGTGTCCGATTGTTTTTCCGTTGATCGCGGACACCGCTAGCGACATTTCTTTCCGAGTAGGCTGGTGCTTTGCGGTAGTCGGCTTTACACTGCGCGAGCGAGTGACGTGTAGTGTGTTATTCCCGGCAACGCCCTCTGATTGGCTGACCCTAAAGTTCAGCTATTTTTAGCGAAAGCGAGACTGCGCGAGCGAGGGTCGTGTAGAGTGTGATTCCGTAAACATCGCCTTCTGATTGGCTGCCCCTAAAGTTCAGCTATTTTTAGCTAGGAGGGGTACCACTGTTCAACAGGACTCAGAAAAACCATCCACTTCTGCTGAGTGATCAGCTCATATCAGTTCCACTGAGTCTGAGGGTGTCATTTTGATTTTCAAGTCAGTGTAGCAGCCTACTACATGTAGTGAAGTTTCAGATAAATCTAACAAATGTAGCCTATTGACAAGGCCTTTTTAAAGTATTTTCTGCATTAGTTTTCTACATTTGTTCATCATGTCTATTAGCCACAAAAGTGTGAGAATTTAAATCTTTAACCCATTTGCTACCAGAAACCTGCTGTCCAGCATGGGCCACAGCAGGTTTCTGGTAGCGAATGGGTTAATGACAACATGAACAAGTAAACAAAAAAAATAGTAACTGGAATGATTTTTTTTTCTTATACAGTTTCTTACAGAAAGCTCATCTCCTTTTGTTATAGCCTTAGGCTTACTAATCATTACATTTCCGTTTAGTCAGTACATGGTCTAATATTTTTATAATGCTATTCTAGTCAGTACATTTCCTTGCACTGTGAATTCCTTGAAGTGCCAAAATGACAGTTTAGTTTGTGAGTTGTGAGCCTGAGCATGAAGAATTTGCTACCTCTGTTACAAGGCCCTGATATGTTTTTCATGCGAATCTGCGATGACAGTATTATCTGAATGACATAATAACTTGTTCACTTTTCTTTGCCTTTTTACGTTTATGTCCTTTTCGTCAACAGTCAATAAATATCTCACTCAGCCTGTGTTTATGTGGTTTCTGTTTTACTATCAGTTTTGTCACGCGCAAAATGTCCTATTGTTTTGTTCCAATTCAGGACAAATGTCCTATCCCTCTGCCACCCTCCAGGACATTTGTCCTATAGGTGTCCAGCTCCAGTGACATCCCTGGACAACATCACTCGGCACACCCTGAACGACCAAGCAGCCTTCTCTAGGGACAGCACTGCTTGCTCCACACGGAGAGGGGCCTAGAAAAGGTGGCCTAACCAAAGCTCGTCCCCTCGCAACCCCAGTTGGCTAGCCGCGGTCAACGGGCATCTTCTCCTGCGGTCAAAAAACAAGAAAGAATAACGGATCCACTCTCATGACGACCACGACCGGACTCAACGTAGCATGCTGGAACGTCCGAACCATGCTCGACAAAGCAGACAGCGGACGCCCTGAACGTCGCTCCGCCCTCATTGCCCATGAATTGCGGAGGTTAAACATCAACATCGCCGCGCTCAGCGAAGTACGCCTTCCGGACGAAGGCAGCCTCCAAGAACTTGGTGCTGGGTACACCCTCTACTGGTCAGGCAGGCCTGCATCAGAAAGACGGCTCTCAGGCGTGGGTTTCATGGTCAAGACATCCATTGCGACTAAGCTGGAAAACCTACCAACGGGCCACTCAGACCGCATCATGTCCATGCGCCTCCCACTGAGACACCAGCAACACGTCATCCTTCTCAGTGTGTACTCCCCAACCCTCCTGGCAGAGCCTGCTGAAAAGGACAAGTTTTACACTGACCTGCGCAGCCTCCTACAGAGTACCCCTGCAGACGACAAAGTCATCATCCTTGGCGACTTCAACGCCAGAGTGGGCCAGGACTCTGAAGCCTGGAAAGGAGTCCTCGGCAAGCATGGCGTGGGGAACTGCAATGACAATGGCCGCCTACTGTTGGAGTTCTGTGCGGAGCAGCAACTGGTCATCACCAACATTACTTTTCAGCAAAAGGACAGTCGAAAGACCACCTGGATGCATCCTCGCTCCAAACACTGGCACCTTATCGACTATGTCCTAGTGCGTCAGAGGGACCGCAGTGACGTCCTCCTCACCAGAGTGATGCCCAGCGCAGAGTGCCACACTGACCACCGCCTTGTCCGCTGCAAACTCAGGCTCCACTTCAAGCCAAAACCCAAGAAATGGGGGCCCCCCAAGAAAAAGCTTGATGTTGCCAGCCTTCAGCGTGATGACGTGAAAGCTGCCTTTCAGACAGATTTACAGCGCAGGCTCAAAGACACAGCGGACCCAGTAGACTCCTCCCCTGAAACACTTTGGGAACAACTGAAAACTGCTATTGCAAAATCCTCTGCAGAAGTCTTGGGTTTCGCCAGAAAGAAGAACAAAGACTGGTTTGACGAAAACGATGTAGAGATCCAGGAACACCTAGCAAAAAAAAGAGCCGCCCATCAGGCCCACCTAGCCCAGCCTTTCTGCCCTGTGAAGAATTCTGCCTCGTCTGCAGCAGTCTCCAGCGCAAGCTCAGAGATCTCCAGAATGAGTGGTGGACCAGACTTGCACAGAGGACCCAGCTTTGCGCTGACAATGGTGACTACAGGGGCTTCTACGAAGCACTGAAAGCAGTGTATGGCCCCAGGCACCTGGTACAAAGTCCCCTGCGAAGCGCGAATGGCCAGGCACTCCTCACAGATAATAACTCCATCTTGAACCGCTGGTCGGAATACTTTCAGAGCCTCTTCAGCGCTGAGCGCACTGTTCAAGAAGCAGTCGTCCTACAAATCCCAAACCTCCCAGTAAAGGTTGAATTGGACGAACCGCCCACCGCTGAAGAGACCCTCACAGCCATCCACCAGCTCAAGAGTAGCAAAGCAGCAGGCATTGATGGAATACCGCCAGAGATCTGGAAACATGGAGGCACAGCACTGCACAACAAGCTCCATGACCTCTTTTTCTGCTGCTGGGGGGAAGGAACACTACCAAAAGATCTCCGTGATGCAGTCGTTATCACCCTGTACAAGAACAAAGGCGAGAAGTCTGACTGTTCCAACTATCGGGGAATTACCCTGCTGTCCATTGCTGGGAAAATCCTTGCAAGGCTGCTCCTGAATCGGCTGGTACCTGCCATCGCTGAAGACCAACTCCCAGAGGGCCAGTGTGGCTTCAGAGCAAACAGGAGCACCACCGATATGGTCTTTGTGCTGAGACAGCTACAGGAGAAGTGCCGCGAGCAGAACAAAGGGCTGTATGTAACATTTGTCGACCTAACAAAAGCATTCGACACTGTGAGCAGGCAAGGCATGTGGCAGATCCTGGAGCGACTTGGCTGTCCCCCAAAGTTCCTCAACATGATTGTCCAGCTACACGAGGACCAGCAAGGCCAGGTCAGACTCAACAATGACCTCTCAGAACCATTCCCTATTCTCAACGGCGTAAAGCAGGGCTGCGTGCTGGCACCGACCCTCTTCACCATCTTTTTTAGCATGATGTTGAAGCAGGCCACAGTAGACCTCGATGATGACGATGCAGTGTACATCAGGTATCGTCTCGATGGCAGCCTGTTCAACCTCAGACGACTGCAGGCCCACACGAAAACCCTAGACCAACTGATTCGTGAGCTGCTTTTTGCTGATGATGCTGCCCTCGTTGCACACACAGAGAGAGAGCCCTGCAGCGCATCACGTCTTGCTTCACAGATGCTGCCCAGCTCTTTGGACTCGAGGTCAGTCTGAAAAAGACAGAGGTCCTCCATCAGCCGGCACCCAAGACAGTGTATCGCCCTCCTCACATCACCATTGGCGAGTCTGAACTAAAGTCAGTGCACCAGTTTACTTACCTTGGCTGCATTATCACGTCGGACGCCAAGCTGGACAAGGAGCTTGACAGCAGGCTGGCAAAAGCGAACAGCGCTTTCGGGCGACTTTTCAAGCGGGTGTGGCACAATCAACAGCTGAAAACAGGCACCAAGATCAGCGTGTACAGAGCTGTGGTCCTCACCACCCTGCTGTATGGTTCCGAGTCCTGGGCCCTCTACCGCAGCCAACTACGACTCCTCGAACGCTTCCACCAGCGCTGCCTGCGTACCATCCTGGGCATTCACTGGAGTGACTATGTCACCAACGTCGAGGTCCTTGAACAGGCTGAAACTGTGAGCATCGAGGCTTTGCTGCTGTGGACACAGCTCCGCTGGGCGGGGCATGTCTCCAGGATGGAGGATCATCGCCTACCAAAGATCACCCTGTTCGGCGAGCTTGCTACTGGACACCATGACAGGGGCACCAAAGAAGAGATACAAAGACTTGTCTCAAGAAGTCACTTAGTGCCTGCCAAATCGACCACCACCAGTGGTCTTCGCTTGCTGCGGACCGTGACACCTGGCGCTCCACCATTTACAAGGCAGCTGTCTCCTTTGAGGACTCTCACAGAGCTAGCCTTAAGGACAAGCGGCTCAGGAGAAAAAACAGAGATGCCGCAGCTCAGAACCCTGGCCATACCTTCCCCTGCAGCCACTGCGGTCGAACCTGCCTGTCTTGGATTGGCCTCCGCAGCCACGAACAAGCCTGCAGACGTCGTGGGCAACTCCTATAAAATCTTCGTTCGCGAAGTCAAGCCAAGAGAAATCATACACCTGCATACAAACGTAGCGCTCTTGAACAGGGGTAGTGATAATTGCGTATTTTTCTTTTGCTGCGTAAATCACGCATTTTGGGGAAGTGTCTGGATACACGCACGCATCTTTTAGACGACCCACTATTTTGACCAGTGATAGGTTAGCTACACACTGCTCAGACACTATGGTGACTTGGCCGACAGAGGGAACATATTTTACAGCCAAAGCTGACAGGAATGCCTGCCTTTTTTTTTTTTTTTTTTTTTTTAGCTCTTAGTCTTAGATTCCCATGAACTAAATGACTTCCAATCTGTAGAATGAAAGTCATTAAGTTCTTGGAGTTTAAGAGTTAAACAAATGAGTTTGGACCAGAGTAAAGGCATGTTCACGTCAACGTTTGTGGGGGTGTCGCACAATTTTTATATTTTTGTCCAACATTTTTTAACTATCCTGTGTGTACATGCACACAAAACTGAAAAATACAAGTGAACCCCTATGTTGAGTTTTAGACTAAATAAGAGTGGGATTCTATGTGGCCAAAAAGTGCTGCTGCGTCAGGGGGTGCCTGTATCCCACGCAGACTTGCCCCCAGTCGTACGCACAGACTCTCGCACAACAGACGCATACACCGCCCATGACTCAGACGGGCACATTCATGCGGTAAAACACAACTCACGGGCTTCCTTTCTAACAGAACTTTTATACAATATAAATAGAGAAAATGCTTAAATGATTATCAAACTATATACACTACACAACATGCACACACACAATATAACTGCCAGGCTAGGTAGTAGTCTCTCACACTCCAACCTGTTTGGTGTTCTCACCTGGTTATGTTCAGTCCTTTCACGTCTAGGCGTGCAAGTCCTTCGTACGCTTCCGAGTCGTCCCGTCTCTCGTACCGTGGACGTCCTCGTAGCTCATACCGTATCTTCGCTGTGACCCAAGTGTCTCGGCACCGGCCGCTCACTCCCCGAGTGAAGAGATAGAGAGATGACTTCGCATTAGGTCCCTGGTGATGACGTCTCGGCGTCTGTCGCTCCAACCTCCGACAAGCACTCTGAATTCTAGGTTTCAGAGTCTTGGAATACAGGCTAAGGTATCTCACACACGTCTGTACCCACTGACAGTAAAGCCCCGTACTAACGTTTCTACAGATTGATTGATTGATTGTACATTGCTTAACGTCCCGACAGCAACAAGGCTTTCTCAGGACGTGCCTGCACTGCTTGTGAAAAAAAAAACTAAACAGAAAATTGAATGTATGTCGCCAGCCGGTCAAATACGTTAAATAAACCTACAACATGGGGCCTAAATAAAGCTAAGACCATTTAGCAACACACATCCAATATCAAGAGCTACAGGCAGTGCAGACAGTAGGGAGAGTTTTAAAAAGGCAAATACAGGTGAATGGACAAAGGGTAGACAGAAACACATGCCCCAGAATAGAGAGAAAAACCCACCCTGTGGGGCTGACCAGGGTGACCCTGGGAACTAAAAAATACCTAACCCCACCCAAGTCCCCCAAGGCTCAGACTGAGCTCTAACTCCCTGTATTAAACGTTCCTTTAAGATTTCATGTGGGTCTTGTGCCACCACGGACTTACCGGCACAAAACAAACCGCTAATAAAACTGTACCGTATTTAACCTATTGTGTGAACCCTATGCGTGAGCATAGAGTTTCATCACAGTGCCACAAGGGGGAGTCCTGTCATCGACCCTGTTCACACTCTTCATCAACAACCTTGTGCCAGAGCTACCAAAAGGAGTCCATGCAGCCCTGTACGCAATGACCTGGTACTCTGGTGCACAGAAGAGTATGCAACAACTGCTACATACAGGATGCGGCTACCCTTAACAGGCTGACAGACTGGACCAACAACTGGTGTGTGACCATCAACACAAAAAAAATCATCAGCCACACTCTTCCCTCTCTCCAACAAAGCAAAGGCTGGCAACCTAACACTGGATAACACCCCACTGCGGTATGAAGACCAACAGACATACCTGGGAGTCGCCCTTGACAAGAGGATGATGTGAAAGCCGCACATCTGGAACGCAGAAGCGAAAGATAGAAGAAAGCTAAACATGAGGAAGCTGGCTGGAACACAATGGGGAGCCAATGAAAAGATCCTCAAAAATGTATATCAAGGCAGAGTGAGACCACACCTTGAGTATAGATCCAATGCATGGTTGACGGCAGCCCAGTCACACCAGCAGACCATTGAGTTCAGAACCAGGCACTGCGTATCATCACCGGTGCAATGAGATCCACACCAATTGAAAAGATGGAAGAGACAACAGGCATCCCACCCCTGTGGATAAGAAGAGATTGCAAAGCCTTGATACAGTCCACAAAGGTCAAGTCTTCCAAAGACCATCTTATGAACGCCAGGACGAAACAACCAACCTCAGGGAGACTGAAAAGATCAAGCTTTGTGAAGGAGACGAGAGCACTGCAGAGAAAACACCAGACAAAGCTCCCTACGCAGGTAGAGGCTCTGAATCCTGCTAGGGACCTTCCACCCTGAGAAAGTAAGCCAGAAAACGTCACCATCTCTTCCACGGTACCCTACATTACCACCAAAGATGAGCACAGCACTGCGAGCAAGAAAGCCCTGACACTGCCATGCTCGAAGAAAAGTATCCCCAGGAAGCATGGATACGGGCATACACCGATGGATCAGCCACAGATGCAGTTTAGAATGGAGGGGCTGGGGTGTACATTCAGTACCCAAATGAAAAATGGCAGGCAGAGGCAGTACCAACAGGCCTTCACTGCACAAATTGCAGAGCTGAGGTGGAAGCCCTGGTCCGCGCTGCAAACACCCTTAGTGGCACTGCAGACCCTGATGCCCAGATTGTCTTCGTGACTGATGCCATGTCTGTCCTTGAGGCAGCAACAACAAGCAAACTGCCACATCTACAAGAGGCACTGAAAACCATCAAGTGCACCAGACTAGTGCTGCAGTGGATCCCTTCACACTGTTGCATTTACGGCAATGAAGAAGCTGACAAAATGGCAAAAGTGGGCACAGAGAAAGAACAAGACGAAAATGGAGTCAGCTTCACAGAAATGAAGACCATCATTAAGTCTTTGTACAGACCACCACAAAGGCCCCTAGACAGTTACCATCAGCTGCCCAGACAAGGAGCAGGTGACCATCTTCTGTCTGAGGACCGGGCACAACCGACTCAATTTCCACCTGCACAGACACTTCCACCTCGTGCCATCTCCCCTGTGCCCTTTTGGAGAAGCAGAACAGACCACAGAGCACACCCTCCAGGACTGTGGGAACCACCAGCTGCTGAGGAAGGAGATATGGCCGAAGCCCGCCACTCTACTGTATGGGCCTGTGGAGGCGCTACAGAAGACCACAGATTTCATTTTGAGAGCCAAACTCCAAGTGTGACGGCGTTCAAGAAGAAGAAGTGGGATTCTAGATCTGCCTGGTCATTTTATGTGTGTGTAATTTAATGCTGGTAAGTGAAGTTTTATAGCCACATGTATAATAATACATTTAGACATGATAGTGTGATGATACCACTGACTGTCTCCCATCTTCCTGTTTGTGACAGCAAACTAGTGGTGGTTCACTTCTGGGCAGAATGGGCCCCACAGTGTGCTCAGATGGATGATGTTCTCAAAGAACTGGCTGGAGACATGCAGTTCATCAATGTCGTCTTTCTCAGGGTATGTGCATAATACACACATGCCACAGAACAAGTACTGGAATTATCCATAAAGAAGAAGTAGAGACTGGAATTAAAGCTAAATAAGAAAAAGACACTTTATTTTCCTTTTTTTTTTTTTTTTTTTTTTTTTTTTTGTCACAGCATTTTTCCATCATGCATATCCAGGAGGTTGACGGATGCATGGATCCCACACAGTGTGTAGGTGCTCACTCTCTCTCTCTCACATGCACACACACATACATACAGGGCTCCCATTAGTGCAGATGAACCCATTAAATCCTGGGGCTGATTTTGTGAAAATTTGCTTATTGTCATATGAAGGCTTCGTTACAGATTAGGATGTAGATCAACCATTTGAGTTCAAGGGTGGTGCCAGAAGTGAGAATAGCTTGGCGCCTGAGGTGCCAAACTATTCTGGCACCACCCTTGAACTGTCATAGTCAGATTTATTTCAAGCACTAGTGTATGTAGGATGAAAAGGGTTGTTACTGGGACCCTCTGGCTGGCTGGCTGGCTGGAGTGATAGGGGGTCACAGTGGAACTATGTAAGGTAAGTTGGTTATACTGGCACTCGCTGAGACAAAGCTGGCTGGAGCCGAGTGTTGAGACCACCAGGGATATCTAGATTCATTGTTGAGGTTCAATGCTGGTTAGTGGTTTGGTGACAGAACATACATGTACATATTTTCAGCCTTTGGCATAGAATATGGACATCTTACTCAGATTTTATAGTGTGCCCCACTGGACCCCCTAGATACATATAACCACAGTTTGTCCCTGCTACTTGTAGCAGCCTGCAGGTCATAGATGCACATGTGTTAGTGAGAGCCCTGACACAAGCACACACACAAGCATATACATATATTACACTTTCTTTTCTTTGTGCTGGCAGACTTGAGATACAGAGTTCCAATAGCAGATCTGCATGTCAATTTGGATACAGGTTTGCACAAATCGGTATGCATACTACATTCCTTTCAGAGGTGGAAATGGACATATGATGGTTATATGTGTTAGCGCATCAAACACTATACTTTAAATATTTTAAAAAATTGATCAAATTTTAAAAATGGCAGTTGTTCTCTCAACAATGTTACAGTTCATAAGGCTCATCAAGAGTTGGGTGACATCAGAATATCTTGGCACCTGTACTGAAGGGTGCTGTCAGAATAGGTTCTACTTCTAGCACCACCCTAGAGCTATCAAGGTTGATCCATGTTGTGTAGGGTTTCAAAGCGAAATTCTGTTATCCCTTTGGCTGTCAGCAGCGGTTTGTGTTGTGATGATTCCTGCAGGAGTCATCACGACAGAAAGCACTACTGACAGCTGACCGATTAAAAGCGAAAAATGTTTCTGTCATAGGTGGAAGCTGAGGATCTGGCAGAGATTTCACTGCGATATGATGTTGTTGCCATTCCCACCATTGTACTCACCAAGGTAAGGGTTGACATTAACCCTCAGGCTGTTCATTGTGTGGATGTGATTCCCGCAGAAATCACCTCAACAGATACTGATTGCAAAGTTAAGTAATTGTTACAAGAGTTGCCTTTGAAGCCAAAAGTGATACAACATTTTTCATATTGTTATCTGAAGTTTGTTGTAAGCAAAGGAATTGTCATAAAGTGTGGTGGGGACCTCTAAGAAAGTGTTGTTTTGTCTGAATTTTGTATTTATACCTGACCTTACAAGCAAAGTTGTTGGTATATCTTAAACTCCCAAGCCCTCTTTTTATGATCACAAATCTGTTTCCTTGCTCTTTACTGACTTTAGAATGGCAAGACTGTAGATCGTGTTGATGGTGCAAAGGCAGCAGAGCTGACGCAGAAAGTGGCAAAGCATGCCTCTTTTATGCCAGCATCAGCACCAGTGAAAGCACCACAACCCACAGAGGTAAGTATTAACTCCTTCAGTGCTGAGAAAAAGTGAACACGATCCAACTGCAAGAGACATAGATCCTCATGAGCCCCCGTGACTGCGGGGGCTCATGATGATCTATGTCTCTTGCTCAAGACCACTTCGTGCCCATGTTCTTTGGTCAGTTGTGGGTTTTAGTCATTCATTGACCACAGATTTCAGAAACAAAATGTACGTACTACGCAGGGAAGAGTTTAAGAACACCAGGCACCACCAGAAAAATAATAGAAGTGAGGGGAAAAAATGCATTTGTAACTAAACATAGTACTTTTTTTTTTTTCGTGCACATGCATTGCCAAAAGTATGTCGCCTCTGAGGCTGCTGATGCCTCTGAGGCTGCTAAAGCTCGTTCACACACACACAATAAAGGCAGATTAATCAAACATGATGGTTCAACTCGGGAATTGTGGTAGATGAGTTTCAGCTAGCATGGCGGATTTATGTCAGCGGCCGTCATTTAGTCATTGCAAACAACTCTCAACAAGTTTAGAAAGACGCTCAAAAGCCTGAATGAGGTAATGCTTTTTTTTGGTGTCATTGTATGTTTTGTTCAGACCGTTTAAAGCTGCCTCCTTGACCGTCTGTGTAGTGTTTGTTTTTGTCAGCAGCTGATCAGGAAGGTTGCATCAGCTTGCCTCACATCTTGCTGAGTGTGAAACTGATCGTTTTGGTCCATATTTTGTGACAGGACCTGAACTCCAGGTTGAAGAAGCTTGTCAACTCGGCACCTGTCATGCTCTTCATGAAGGGAGATTCAGAGCAGCCGAGATGTGGTAAGACTATTTACATGTAGTTTTACACACTTCTGTAAAGTTCTTTAACCCTTTGCATGTCGGTTGCAGTTTTAGTCATGATGATTCCTACAAAAACCACAACCGACATGCAAACCTTCAGCCAGAAGGTAAATATTTACCAAATTTTCTTAAATGTAACCAGTGGCTGTCTCGTGTACTGTACTTGAAGAGGGTGATACCACACGGTATTTCATAGGTGAAGTTTTTGTCAAGGACATGAGTCCAGAGTAGATTATGCTACTGCCAAAGTAATTTTGCAAGTATGTTAGTATTGTTAGAGTTATGTTGCTTTGTTCTTTGCAGGTTTCAGTAAACAGACAGTTCTGCTGCTGAATGAACACAATGTGAAGTACAAGACATTTGACATTCTCTCTGATGAGGAAGTACGACAAGGTATGGATTTTGTATGTCTAAATATCTGACCATTTGTGTTTTTTGGCTCACGTGCGAAGCAAAAGTGAGTCTATGTTTAGGGCCAGTGGTCATCAGTCCGTTGTCGGTGGTCCATCCGCTGTCGTCCGTGGTAAACTTTATCGTTGGCATTTTCTCGGAGACTATTCAAGCCACAGTCTTCAAACTTGGCCCAATGATACTTTGTGGCAAGACCTTTCTAATCATACCAATTTGAGTGACCTCTCACAAAGGTCAAGGTCACGGGATCAGGAATTAGGTCAAAAATAGCTATGTTTTGACATAATTTTTTTTTTTTCAAATACTACTCACAAATTCAAACCCACACTTGATGGTAAGACCTTTCTATGCATACTAATTTGGTTGATCCCTCAGAAAGGTCATGGGTCACAAGAGCTCAGGAAATAGGTCTAGTATTGCCATATTTTGACAAAAGATGTTTTTTCTCAAGTGCTATTCAAACCCAAACTTGCTACAGAGATACCTAATGGGAGGTTAACAAAAGATGTTTTTAAGTCCCTTCTATTTATAGAAGGGACTTTTTAGGACGGGTCGCAGTGGGGCGAATTTAATAGCATGTCCATGATGTCAAAGGCGGGCAGGCCTAAATCTCTAACAATTGAAGTAACAAGATAACAATTACGTCTTGTCTAGATACGCTAACCTCGATGCGGAACGTCCATTTGGTGCGAAGCGCCCTATGTGTGTGTGTATACATGTGTGTATGTATGTAAACAAGAGAATCTCCGATAATTCTGTACACTCAAGCTCAAAACTTGGCGAAATACTTTCTTAAGTGGGTGGCTAAGATAGCCTCCGAGCATATTGTAACTGAATGTCTCATTTTAGACATAAACAACCGTTTATAGGAAGTCGGTTGACCCGGATTAGAGTCCGTAATTTTTGTTATATTTACTTGAAATTTTGCATATAGCTAGTTTGGACAAGGACATTGGATGAGTTCGTTAGCCAGCTTTGTATCCTTTCAACTTCTTCTCAAAGAGGCATAGATTCTCATGCGCCCTGAGAGTGCATGAGCATCAATGTCTCTGGAGATGTTTGGAGCGCGCACACACTAAAACGCACAAACATCGTCGCGTTTTCAGAAGAGCATGCAGGTGACCCGATATAGCTAGTATGGAGAAAGACATTGGATGAGTTCGTTAGCCAGCTTTGTACCCTTTCCACTTCTTCAGCAAAAATTAATTCTTTTCAGAAAAAAAATTAAAACAGTAAAAAACGTTGACATCTGCGAAAGTCAGACAGTGCCGGTGACGTAAAAGAAGCAACTCCGTCACCACGCAGACATCTCTAAATATGACGTAATTCTCTCTCTCTCTCTCACTCGCTCTCTCTCACACATATGTGCGCCTCTCCAAGAGGCATAGATCCTCATCTGCCCAGAGGGTGCATGAACATCTATGCCTCTTGAGGATGTTTGGAGTGCACGCAATCACGGACGCACACTCACATGCATACACACACATCAACACGCTTTCAGAAGAGCATGCAGGTTTTCTTAGTATAGCATGTAGCTAGGTAAAGTCAACCTGATTTCACACAAATTATAGCAAGACTGAAGCTGTACCGTAAAATTTTAGTTATGCATACCTGTCAAGTTCCCGCTGCCTTTTACCATAAGATTTTGCATGTCATACCATAAGTTTGAACAAAAAAACTATAAGAACTGCGCTATAATGCACCAATCCTGTTAATTTATTAAAATTTACAGTTTACTGATGTTCTTGGTTATATTCATCAGTACAAGACCTGGATTTCTCAATCATGCTGTCGGTCATAAAGTCATGACAACATGAATGAGAATCAGAATTAAGTTTGAAGTTTGGCAGCTTTCGAGTCTGGAAACAATTTTCTGACCAAATCAGTGAAATGGTCAGCGGCATTGATGGCAAATTATGATCCGCCAAAAACTTGCAAAAAAGTAATTTGGCCTCCGTCACACATTGGTTGACATTCACCTTTTTAATTTGCTGTCAAAATTGTTGATCGATGGGAATGTGCTGCTTCAATTTTTTGCACTGCACGCTTGTGTGTCTCGGTTTGAAAATGTCTAACAACATCGAATCTGCCAGATGCCGCCACTTTCACGGACTTCAGACATGCTTTACTTACTTACTTACGCCTGTCACCCCTACCCGGGTATAGGCTGTCGACGAGAGACCTCCAGCAACACCTGTCCTGTGCTTCTCCTTCGATTCTACTCCAGGTGGTTCCCAGTCTCTTGATGTCTGCTTGGAGGTCTCGACGCCAGGAGTTTCTCGGCCTACCTCTTTTCCTCTTTCCCTGGGGGTTCCATGACAATGCCTGCCTAGTGATACTGGACAGACATGCTTTACAATAAGCAAATTCTCTTCCTACTTCTGAACTAGTGATCATCTTCTGAAACTCCTGGTCAGTCTCCCATTCAGGCTGGTAACGACCACAGTATATTTTGGCCTTTTTGATGGAGGTTCCAAAGCCATTTCCACGTGTTTGACTTCTCTTTTGAATGAGTGAATCTGTGAATAACAGAGTTGATCGATAGTGAGGATAAGCGCATGCGTGCAACCCTATACTTCTGGCCGAACAGTTACCGCAAGCTTCATGTTGTCAGTATGTCCTCAAACGAACATTGGGATTTTTTTTTTTTTTTAATTTTAAAATAAAAAAAGAGTAAGATCTTTGGCTTATGCCATAAGACTTGAAAGATGACCACAGAGCACAGACGAAGTGGAATACAGTGGACACTGTGGACACAGCTTGACGACCTCGATTTTGCAGACGACTTGGCATTACTGTCCCACACTCATCAACAAATGCAGGACAAGACCACGAGGCTTGCTGACATCTCGTCCCAAGTGGGCCTCACCATTCACAAACAGAAAACAAAGACAATGAGGCTGAACGCAACCAGGGAAGAACCAGTCTTGCTTGCTGGCACCCCGTTGGAGGAGGTGGAGTCCTTCACCTATCTCGGGAGCATCATAGACAAAAAAGGCGGCACTGATGCAGATGTCAGAGCACGAATCGGTAAAGCCAGAGCAGCCTTTCTCCAGTTGAAAAAAGTGTGGAGTTCCAGAGAGCTGTCACAACACACCAAAGTCCGGATTTTCAACTCCAATGTAAAAGCAGTTCTCCTATATGGAGCAGAGACATGGAGATTGACAAAAACCACAGTCAACAGAGTACAGACCTTCATGAACAGTTGCCTTAGAAGAATTTTGAAAATCCACTGGCCAGAGAAGATCAGCAACGTCAGACTCTGGGAGAGAACAGAGCAGATAACAGCAGAGAATGAAATTGGGCGAAGAAGATGGGGATGGATCGGTCACAGTCTGAGAAAGCCAGCTTCCAGTATCACTAGGCAGGCATTGTCATGGAACCCCCAGGGAAAGAGGAAAAGAGGTAGGCCGAGAAACTCCTTGGCGTCGAGACCTCCAAGCAGACATCAAGAGACTGGGAACCACCTGGAGTAGAATCGAAGGAGAAGCACAGGACAGGAGTTGCTGGAGGTCTCTCGTCGACGGCCTATACCCGGGTAGGGGTGACAGGCGTAAGTAAGTAAGTAATAAGACTTGAAAATCGGCCGAATTCCGTAAGAATTACCTAAAAAACTTAAGACTTGACATGTATGGTTTTGTCACTATTTTTGCAAATCTTGAAGCGAAAGTGAAACTCATCACGTTAAATATGAAATTACATAAAAACAAAACAAAATACATCATGACAAATGACATTTGACAAACCAATGACACGTATGCACTGCGCACGCCCCTTATAGAGTTCACTATGATGCATTGGCACATCTGCAAGGCTTTTTCAAAAGGAGATAGTTCAACATCGGAATCAAGTCAAAGACAAAAGGTAGAGACCCTTGACAGCCAAGACAGCTCTCATATAGAAGGAACTTTGTGCGTTATGGTTTATCCCATCTTGTTTCTCAAATACTATTCACAACTTCAAACCCAAATTTGGTACAGGGATACGTGATGGTAAGACCTATATATACATACTAATTTGGATGACCCCTCGAAAAGGTCATGGGTCACAAGAGGCCGGCAAATGTTTGATAAAATTTGTAGGTATCAACATTTTGGCAAATTTTTCAATCAAATATGGCACAAAGGTAGCTGATGATAAGACCTTCCTATGCATACTAATTAGCCATATTTTGACAAAAGATGTTCTTTCTCAAATACTATTCACAACTTCAAACCGAAACATGCTAGTGCTACAGAAATACCTGATGGGAAGACCCATCTATGCATACTTATTTGGATGACCCCTTGAAAAGGTCAAGGGTTACAAGAGCTCAGGAAATAGGCCCAATATAGCCATATTTTGACAAAAGATGCTTTTTCTCAAGTACTATCACAACTTCAAACCCAAACTTGCTACAGAGATACTTAATGTGAAGTTCACAAAAGATGTTTTTTCTTAAATACTATTCACAACTTCAAATCCAAATTTGGTACAGGGATACCTGATGGTAAGACCTATAATAATAATAATACATGGTATTTATGTGGTGCATTTCTCATATTTATAATATAACTCAATGCACAAGCAAAAACGGCACACACATATACAGAGTCTGCAGGGGGTGTGTACAGAAATACCGTAGAGATTACAAGAAAGTCTGCGAGAAAAACTAAGTTTTTACTTTGCTTTGAACTGCGTAAGGGTTGAGGCATTTCTCAGCTCAGTCGGTAAGGAATTCCAAATTAAAGGAGCAGTACAACTGAAAGGGCGTTCACCAGCAGATTTCAGATGGAACTTTGAGAAGTTTCTCTCCCAATGAACGCGTTCCCAGGGTCACCCTGGTCAGCCCCACAGGGTGGGTTTTCCCCTCTATTCTGGGGCATGTGTTTCTGTCTACCCTTGGTCCATTCACCTGTACTTTCCTTCTTTAAACTCTCCCTACTGTCTGCGCTGCCTGTAGCTCTTGATATTGGATGTGTGTTGCTAATGGTCTTAGGTTTATTTAGTGTATTAGACCGGCTGGCGACATACATTCAATATTCTGTTTAGTTTTTTTTTTCACAAGCAGTGCAGGCATGTCCTGAGAAAGTCTTGTTGCTGTTGGGACGTTAAGCAATGTACAACCAACCAACCAACCCGATGAACGCAGTGAGCGAGAGGGCTGGTAAGTAATTAGACTGGAAGAACGGTATAACGGAAGTCTGCCATCAAAGTTTCGGTATGCAAAGGTCGCGATCTTAAACTTTATGCAGGATTGGATTGGAAGCCAGTGAAGTTCTTTCAGTATAGGGGTTACGTGGTTTCGTTTTCACCTGCGCTTCACTAGCCTTGCGGCATTATTTTGAACTCGCTAAAGGCGGTTAATGTGCTCAGATGGAAGACCAAAAAGCAGAGAATTGCAGTAGTCAATATGGCTCGTGACCAAAGCATTCACTAACTTTGCAGTGGCAGATTCAGAAAGACTGCGTCGGACAGAGGCGATGCGTCTCAGAGAGTATGAAGCACCACGACAGATTTCACTGATGTTTTCCTGCATACTCAAAATCTTATTGAGCTTGACACCAAGATATTTGACCGAAGACTGAAATGGAATATCAGTGTCATCTATGCGTAAAGACTCAGTGTGCATTTGTTGAAGCTGGGATGCTGAGCCAACGGGCAGTAACTTTGTTTTTTGGCTCACGTTAGAAGCAAAAGTGAGTCTATGTTTTGGGCCAGCCATCGTCCATGGTAAACTGTAACGTTGGCATTTTCTCGGAGACTATTCAAGCCACATCCTTCAAATTTGGCCCAAGGATACTTTGTGGTAAGACCTTTCTAAACATACCAATCTGAGTGACCCCTCACAAAGGTCAAGGTCACAGGGGATCAGAAAATAGGTCCAAAATAGCTATATTTTGACATAATTTAATTTTTCTCAAATACTATTCACAACTTCAAACCCAAACTTGGTACAAAGATACCTGATGGTAAGACCTTTTTATATGTACTAATTTGGTTGATTCCTCAGAAAGGTCAAGGGTCACAAGAGCTCAGGAAATAGGTGAAAAATAGCCATATTTTGACAAAAGATGTTTTTTTCTCAAATACTATTCACAACTTCAAACCCAAACTTGGTACAGAGATACCTGATGGTAAGACCTATCTATGCATACTAATTTGGATGACCCCTCAGAAAGGTCAAGGGTCACAAGGGCTCAGGAAATGTGTCCTAAATAGCCATATTTTGACAAAATATATTTTTTTACTCAAATACTATTCACAACTTTAAACCTATTAGAGATACCTGATGGGAAGACCCTTCTATGCACACTAATTTGGTTGATCCCTCGAAAAGGTCAAGGGTCACGAGCTCAGGAAATAGGTCTAAATAGCCATATTTTGACAAAAGATGTTTTTTTCTCAAATTCTATTCACAACTTAAAACCCAAATTTGGTACAGAGATACCTGATGGTAAGACCTATCTATGCATACCTATCTATGCAGCGGGGGTTCTTTTACCAGGTACTCCAGTTCTTCCACCCCCCCACCCACCCCCCACACTTTGGTACCGGTTTCAGGCCACTTTACAAATTTCAAATACAAGCGATCAAAAATCTCTGTAACTTCAGTAGCTGAACTGGCCCTTCGTCTGTCTTGTACTGTGTTTGTCTTAAATGGCGTAAATCTATGTTTGTTACGTGAGTGTGCGTGTTGGGTTTCAGTTCGCGGTGCTTTGAGTCGATTCGCCCAAAAATTTGAGAAAAAGTGCCTGTATAATAACGGTATTATTATTATTATACTAATTTGGATGACCCCTTTTACAGGTCAAGGGTCACAAGAGGCTGGCAAATGTGTGTAAAATGCTGAATTTTGATAAATATGTAGGTATTCCCATGTAATCCCAAATTTTTGCAAATTTTTTTAACCAAATTTGGTACAAAGATAGCCGATGATAACACCTTCCTGTGCATACTAATTTAGTCAACTCATCACAAAGGTCAAGGGTCACGGGGGGTTGACAGATGTGTGAATAATACTTACATTTTCAGAAAACATGGATTTTGCTGCTGCAGAAGGCAGCCGTTGTCACAAAGGTCACACATATGTAAATCGGTCATACACATGAGCCATAATGGCTTTGCCTTTCTTGTTCTGGGTTTAACATAAGTTTGTTACTGTCCATCCATGTCGTGACATCGTCAACACAAGACTTGGTGCCAGTTTCAATAAACTGAAATTCCCCAGGTGGACTACTCAGAGAGATTTCAGTGTCATCGGCATACTTATGATAAGAAACACTGATGGCTGGAAATAACATCTGACAGCGGTTGTGAATACAACGTAAACAATACAGGGCCTAAGACAGAGCCCTGATGCACTCCAAAATGGAAGGTCTAGAGACACTGTCTTTTACCCCTACAAACTGGTAACATAAGATTCAAAAACCAAGAGGGAACCATTTCACGCAGGCCAAAGGAGATTTCAAGCCTCTTCAGGAGAATGGAATGGTCCAGCATATCTAAAGTAGTGCTGAGATCCAACAGGGCCATAAGCGAGACAAGTCTCTCATCTACTTTACAAAGCAAGTCATTAAGAACACTCAGCACCACTGTCTCCGCGCTGTGACCTTTCCTAATAGGCGGACGGATTCACTTCCAACAGACCATTCACCTCTAAGTGTTCCAGGAGCTGTTGTAAGACAACTTTCTCCAGTACTTTAGAAATGAATGGTAGGTTGGATACAGGCCTGTAGTTTTTCAGAGTATTTCTGTCAGAGCCTGGTTTTTTTAGCAACAGGGTAACAGCAGCCTGTTTCCTGTTTAAAAGATTTTGGAACAGTTCCAGCTGACATGACTTGTTTACAATAACAGCGATCAACGGTACAACTACAAGATGGCTGATGCACTGCTTTTGGAAACAAGTCGGAACAGGACCCAACATGCAACTTTTTGTTGAAGACTTTGCAATTATGGCAGCGATTTCGCTTTCTGTAACAGATTTGAACTTTGCAAAACATGGACCATCATAAACAGCAAAAACGGGTGGATCACACTGCTTAGCATTTAATTTCTCACGCAGCAGTTTGATTTTGTCAGTGAAAAAATCACAAAATGTCTTTGGCAGTTCAGAAGAGGGGACATCAGCAGGACCTATCTATACATGCTAATTTGAATGATCACTTGGAAAGGTCAAGGGTCACAAGAGGCCGTCAAATTTTTCAATCAAATTTGGCACAAAGGTAGCTGATGTTAAAGACCTTCCTATGCATACTAATTTAGTCGACTCGAATCAAAGGTCAAGGGTCATGGTGGGGGGGGGGGGGGGGTTGACAGATATGCTTACATTTTGAGATAATATGGATTTTGCTGGTGCTGAGGCCAGCCCTTTACTTATTGTCACATATATATAGGTCATACACGTGAGCCATAATGGCTTTGCCTTTTTTTGTTTTTTAGATGTTAGACCACTTAGTGTTGTTCACTGGAGTTCAGTTATTTAGGCACTGTTTTGCCTTTCTTGTTTTTTTCATTTGTTGGCCATTTAATTTTAGCAAGTATATTTTCTCAGGTGCTTTTTTGTCATTGACGCATTGAGGCCTGAGATATAACAGCATTAGACTGATTGATTGATGATACAGCTGTGAACCGACTTACCTCGGGCTAAAGGGAGGTGGGGTTAATGGTATTCGATGAGAAGCGAGGCGTGTGCATAGGCATTACCTATCGCCTGTGCGTTCTTTCTTTCAAAGCCGAGTACAATCAGAAACACTTACTTGCACTGTTACTTACTTACTTACTTACGCCTGTCACCCCTACCCGGGTATAGGCCGTCGACGAGAGACCTCCAGCGACTCCTGTCCTGTGCTTTTCCTTCGATTCTACTCCAGGTGGTTCCCAGTCTCTTGATGTCTGCTTGGAGGTCTCGACGCCAGGAGTTTCTCGGCCTACCTCTTTTCCTCTTTCCCTGGGGGTTCCATGACAATGCCTGCCTAGTGATACTGGAAGCTGGCTTTCTCAGACTGTGACCAATCCATCCCCATCTTCTTCGCCCAATTTCATTCTCTGCTGTTATCTGCTCTGTTCTTTCCCAGAGTCTGACATTGATGATCTTCTCTGGCCAGTGGATTTTCAAAATTCTTCTAAGGCAACTGTTCATGAAGGTCTGTACTCTGTTGACTGTGGTTTTGGTCAATCTCCAAGTCTCTGCTCCATATAGGAGAACTTCTTTTACATTGGAGTTGAAAATCCGGACTTTGGTGTGTTGTGACAGCTCTCTGGAACTCCACACTTTTTTCAACTGGAGAAAGGATGCTCTGGCTTTACCGATTCGTGCTCTGACATCTGCATCAGTGCCGCCTTTTTTGTCTATGACGCTCCCGAGATAGGTGAAGGACTCCACTTCCTCCAACGGGGTGCCAGCAAGCAAGACTGGTTTTTCCCTGGTTGCGTTCAGCCTCATTGTCTTTGTTTTCTGTTTGTGAATGGTGAGGCCCACTTGGGACGAGATGTCAGCAAGCCTCGTGGTCTTGTCCTGCATTTGTTGATGAGTGTGGGACAGTAATGCCAAGTCGTCTGCAAAATCGAGGTCGTCAAGCTGTGTCCACAGTGTCCACTGTATTCCACTTCGTCTGTGCTCTGTGGTCCTCTTCATGACCCAGTCTATGGCCAGTAGGAAGATCTTGCACTGTTAGCATCACGGAAAAGGAACATACAAAGGACAACTTCTTTTCTCGTTTCTGTCATTCACAAACATCAATAGACAATTTCCGAGACAAGTTAGGTAGCCTTTATTTTTCAATGAATAGGTTGATCGCCTTGCTAGTGTGTTTTTGTTTGAAGTGGTCATGCACAGTGAGAAAATCCGATTATGATGACCGGTGAGCACCAGCAGTAGGATAGCACACCTCTCTTTAACTTCAACAGCGGACCGCCCAACTCTGCAGCAAGCATAGACATTCATTATCCCTCGCAGCTGTGCCTAAGGTCTTTCTGTCATTGCCTGTGTTCTTCGTTAGAGGAGGTGAACGAGGGTTCAGCATCAATTTTCGCATCCTCCAGGTCATAACCACGGGCTGACCAGCGTGGCAAACCTTGACACCTGTGAAAAGCATAGACCTTGATGTGCATCGAATCAGTGTTTTACGTGTGTGGTCATATCTAGTACTCCTAGATATGACCACACACGTGAATGCGTTAATAGAAAACATTGTAATCTGTATGAAGCTGTTCCCAGCAGCCAGTCAAGTGGGGAGACGTGCCAGAAGCCTAGACCCTCATTATACACTGACTCTGTCTCCTACCTTCGTTATGTACATGTATGTATGTATGTGTTCTTCATCTGGAGAAGGTTTGTGGGTGTTCAGTGTGTGGACACCCTCCCAGCTGTCCGTCGGGCATGTGTGCAGCACCCCGTGGAGGGCGATACAGCCAAGGCCGGTGACAAATTGTGACAAATTTCGCGGTTCACCTCCATCGACGGTCGGTGGCAGAATATCTTTGAGTTTTGAGATACCAAACTATTCTGGCACCACCCTTGAACTGTTATAGTCAATATGTCTCCTTAATTGCCATGTAGTCTTCAAAGGACAACCTCTTCATTGTCTTCAAGTCCAAGTTTTTATGCCCATGCACTACTTTGACCCATGCAGATTGAGCGTAAGGGACTGGATTTTGTTTTTCTGCTTAACTCATTTAACCCCATGTCTGCGTGTCCCAAATTTTAAAGGTGTCATCTGATGACTATGTATCAGTTGCAGGAGAGGAATCAACCATGATATTTCAAGGGTAGTGCCAGATTAGCTTGGTGCCTGATGGTGTCAAGCTAATCTGGCACAACCCTTGAATTATCAGTCGATCCATCTCCTGCTGTAGTGTGTTAGGGTGAAATGGGTTAACCATTTGGCTGTCGATATTCCTGCAGGAGTTACCTTGACAGAAGAGCTGCCATCAGGCAAAGGGCTAATTTCTTTTCTTTCTGTTTGAGACCTTGTTTCTGTGTGCTCATTTGTATGCAGTTGATGTGCCATTGATGGTTGCAGGCCTAAAGACATACTCAAACTGGCCGACCTACCCCCAACTGTATGTGAATGGAGAGCTGATTGGCGGCCTGGATATTCTGAAAGAGATGGTAGAGTCTGGAGAACTGAAATCTGTTTTGCCATCTGAAGAAGACCTAGACACAAGGTTTGTCTAGAAAACTCATTTCTTACTGTTTTGTTTTTGTTTTAATATTGGTTAACTCTGTTGATTTGGTAGGGTTAGAGGGGTGTGTGTGTGTGGGAGGGGGGGGGGTGGTAAGAATGAAATGATTTTATCTTCTTAACCCATTTAGCCTCAACACTCTACAGCAGGAGACGGATTGACCCTGATAATTCAAGGGTAGAGCTAGATGAGCTTGGTGCCTGAAGGCACCAAGCGCATCTGGCACTACCCTTGAATTACCATGGTCAGTCCATCTCCTGCAAGTGGTACATAGTCATTGGGTAGCTCCTTCAAATGTGGCTGTGGGGTTAAATGGGTTAATTTGTGAATTATTTCCAAAATTCTTGGAAGGTGGAGGCCTAGGAATCTGTTGAATCTGGACTTCAAATTTCATCTTCTGAAGGTGTGGTCATTGACAAGAAGGGGGGCATGAGGCCTGTGTCTCTTGCATTTGCATGGTTGTTTTTTGTGTTGTGCAGTGAAGGTCAGGTTAGGTCTGAATAGTCAACTGATAGACACAAAACACTTTTTTTCTCACTATGACAACTGCACAAAATACTTCTGCAACCCGTACTCAAACTTAATGGCTACAAACCCATAAAATTAGTTGTCCAATGATGGCCTCCTATTGCAGGTTAAAGGCCCTAATCAACAGAGCTCCTGTCATGCTCTTCATGAAAGGTGACCCGACCACACCTCGATGTGGCTTCAGTAAAACCACGATTCAAATTCTCAATGATACAGGGTGAGTGTTCCAAAACTGGTTATGTCTTTCTGTTTAATTTACTGTTACACCATTGTGTGCATATACCAGTATACATTTGTGTACAAGTCATGTGCGGATGTTGTTAGCAAAAAATTGTCTTTAACGCACATTGTACTTGAAACTAAGAAGTTGTTCAGTAACCAGTTCAGCAAGACAATGGACAGCCATCACAGTTCAGGAGTGCTTCAAGCTATCCAACCACATTACTCCCCTGCTCAAACTCCTTCACTGGCTTCCCATCCCCCAACGCATCCAATACAAGATTCTGTCTCTCTGCTACAAATCCCTGAACAACTGTGCTCCTGCCTATCTCTCCAACTTACTTCACCCCTACACTCCTCCCCGCTCCCTCCGCTCCACCTCCGACCCTCTCCGCCTCTACACCTCCCGCACCAAACTCAGCACTTTCGGCCCCCGCTCCTTCTCTGTCTATGGTCCATCCGCCTGGAACACTCTCCCACTCTCTCTCCGTCAGAAACACTCTCTCTCCTCCTTCAAGTCCGCCCTCAAAACTCACCTCTTTCAACAGTTCTAGCACTATATCACCACACTCCCCATCCCAAGTCGACTGTCGTAATGTATTTCACTTTTTGTGGTACGTGAGCCATTGTCGAAGCGTGCGCATGCGTTTTTGAGTTGTGAGTGTGCGCTTAGAGTTATAATTATTATAAGATAAGCGCATTATAAATACCGTAATTATTATTATTTTTATTATTCTGGCACCACCCTTGAACTATCATGGTCGCCGTGTCTCCTGAACTGGTATGTAGTCATCAGAGGACAACTCACAAATTAAAAAATTTCAGCCTAATAGTTCATTGTGTTAACCCTTTGCGTATTGGTAATGGTTTTTGTCATGATTCATGCAGGAATCGTCACAACAAAACCGATACCCACAGGGTTAAAATGTAAGTAGGATGTGCTTTTGGGACTCGAAAGCTGCCAGAGGCAAGTTTCAATGATCAGGCATCCAGTCATTTCTCTGTAATGAGTGACCACAGTGCCCACAGTTCAACACATTCATTCTTAACCCTTTGGTTGTTGGTAGCAGGTTTTGTTGTGATGATTCCGACAGGAATCATCACAACAAAAACCGCTACCCACAGCTAATGGGTTAATTCTGTGACTTTGATATGACAGTCTGCCATTGTACATGTAGCCAGTTTCTGTTGATGTATCTGAAGTTGTTATGAGCAGAGTATTATTTCCTCAAAAACATTACTGATGACATGACTGTCTACTTACTCACACAATTTTAGCCTAAGAACCCGTTGTGCCCCTGCACAACCCGGGAGACACTCGGGGAACCCCCAGAGGGGCCGAGAGTTGTCTCTCATGCCTGCCCATCCGGTTCCGAGTCATACGATGATTCCTCAGTCAGTCTACTTAGCTCGCGCCGTTCAGACGTGTTTGCTTAGCCTCCGGTCTTGCCTGCGTGCGACCGGTTTGGAACCTGTAATGGACTTTGCTCGTGACTGTTCTTGGCCCTCCTCGCGCTAGGACCATATGCGTTGAGGCGCGTCCCCTGGGTGGTGGATAGGGGGTCCCTCGTGAGAGGGGTGCACCGAATGAAATAAGGTGCCGTGAACCAACATGGTCTAAGGGAAGGTGACCCCGACAGAAAACCCCTGGTCCTCCTAGTAAGGGGGTTGGGCGTGGGGGTAGCTTCCCCACCCTGCAAAAAAGGAAATAGCTACAAAAACGCCGACGAAAAGACTAACAGTAATTCCTTTCCTGGAGGAGGAAGGTTCTTCTACCAGAAGACTTATGACGTCCTGTGGTGAAAGCCGGAAGTCTTCGGAAGCCACAGGACTGAGCCGCCTCTCTCTATCCAGGGATACAACCATGGGCACATGGAACGTCAAGACCATGTACCAGAGCGGCAAGGCCGCCCAGATAGCAGCGGAAATGCAAAAGTACAACCTTTCCCTGCTAGGTATCAGTGAAGCCAGATGGACGCAGTCTGGCCAGAAAAGGCTGTTAAGTGGGGAGATGATTCTGTATTCAGGTCATGAAGAGGAGAATGCCCCCCATACAGAAGGCGTAGCATTCATGCTGTCACCAGTGGCACAGAGAGCGCTGATGGGCTGGGAACCTCTTGGGCCAAGAATCATCACAGCAGCCTTTAGAACCAAGAAAAAGCTCAAGCTGAACGTCATCCAGTGTTATGCGCCCACTAATGACAGGGACGAGGAAGAGAAACAAGAGTTCTACGACCGACTCCAGAGTGCCTTGGACAAATGTGCGGAGCGAGACATCACCATCGTCATGGGCGATTTTAATGCCAAAATAGGGGAGGACAACACCGGATACGAAGAGGTGATGGGGAGACAGGGACTAGGCTCGGAGATGAGTGAGAACGGGGAGAGGTTTGTAGACTTTTGTGCTCTAAACCGACTTGTCATTGGAGGCAGCATCTTCCCACACAGAAGGATACACAAAGCAACTTGGGTCTCACCTGACCATACAACAGAGAACCAAATAGACCATATCTGCATTAGCAAGAAATTTAGAAGATCCCTTCAAGATGTTCGAGTGAGGAGGGGAGCAGATGTCGCCTCCGACCACCATCTGCTTACCTTAAGAATGAAGCTCAAGCTAAAGAAAAGCCGCACAGAGACAACAAGAAGACAGCGCTATAATGTAGGCCTCCTGAGAGAAACTGGAGTTAGAGAAGAGTTCAAACTGGTGCTGTCCAACCGGTTTCAAGCGCTACAGGAGCTAGTAAATGAAGAGGAGGCGGCCACCACAGAGCAGCAGTGGAAGGCAGTTAGAGAGGCGCTGAACTCAACCTGCAAAGACACTGTAGGGTTCAGGAAACACCATCACAAGGACTGGCTGTCGGCACAGACCTTGAAGAAGATAGAAGTGAGGAAGCAGAAGAAAGCAGTTGTCAACAACAGTCGCACGAGAGCAGCCAAAGTAAGGGCACAGGGGGAATACTCAGAAGCCAACCGCGAGGTGAAGAGGAGTATCAGGGCAGACAAGAGGGCCTACACAGACAGCCTGGCAGCAGAGGCAGAAAAGACAGCAGGCAGCGGCAATATGAAACAGCTCTACGACATTACCAGAAGATTGTCAGGCAAGTATGGCCATACAGAAAGACCAGTAAAAGACAAAGAAGGCAAGCCTATTGCAGACAGAGTAGACCAACTCGACAGATGGGCCGAGTATTTTGAAGAGTTACTGAACAGACCTAGCCCACCCGACCCCCCAGACATCCAGCCGGCAGAGACCGACCTACCCATCAGCTGTGACAGACCCAGCCGGGAAGAGATCAGAAGAGCAGTGGCATTTTTGAAGAATGGCAAAGCAGCAGGCCCAGATGGCATCCCAGCGGAGTCTCTGAAAGCAGACCTAGAGACAACAGTGGAGATGCTGTACCCACTGTTTGGAAAGATCTGGAAAGAGGTGATGCCGGCTGACTGGAAGGAGGGGTACCTAATCAAGCTTCCCAAGAAAGGCGACCTCAGCAAGTGTTCCAACTACAGAGGAATCACCTTGCTGTCAGTACCAGGAAAGGTCTTCAACAGGATCATCCTGGAAAGAATGAAGAGCTCCGTTGACCCCCAGCTGAGAGACCAGCAAGCAGGATTCAGGAAGAACCGATCATGTACAGACCAGATCGCCACTCTCCGCATCATCGTGGAACAGTCTCTGGAGTGGAGCTCCTCGCTGTACGTCAACTTTGTGGATTATGAGAAAGCATTTGACAGTGTGGACTGAGAGACTCTGTGGAAACTCC
The DNA here is from genome assembly GCA_036245525.1 of Semisulcospira habei. Classification (NCBI taxonomy): domain Eukaryota; kingdom Metazoa; phylum Mollusca; class Gastropoda; family Semisulcospiridae; genus Semisulcospira; species Semisulcospira habei. Next base: position 268,250,788 of record BTPG01000002.1, on the reverse strand, counting down.
TACGACACTACGGTGTACCCACAAAGCTCGTCCGCCTGATCAAGAGCAGCTACGATGGCATGACATGTCGCGTGATCCACGAAGGGCAGTTCACCAGGGAGCTCCAGGTAGAACTGGTGTCAGGCAGGGGTGTCTGCTGTCTCCGTTCCTCTTCCTACTGGCCATAGACTGGGTCATGAAGATGACCACAGAGCACAGACGAAGTGGAATACAGTGGACACTGTGGACACAGCTTGACGACCTCGATTTTGCAGACGACTTTGCATTACTGTCCCACACTCATCAACAAATGCAGGACAAGACCACGAGGCTTGCTGACATCTCGTCCCAAGTGGGCCTCACCATTCACAAACAGAAAACAAAGACAATGAGGCTGAACGCAACCAGGGAAAAACCAGTCTTGCTTGCTGGCACCCCGTGCCTGCCCTCGATGCCGCTCAGGCAGGAGCCCTCTTCGTCGGGATCTTGGTCATTCTTCCCGTCATCGCAGCCGCTCCCGGCGGGGCTCCCCCCGGTCTCCGCCACGGTCTCGCCGCAGCCCCCGTCCGGACTCTTGGCGTGGTTTGTCTTCCCCTAGCGTCCCTCTCCCCCGCCACCCCCCCTCCCGGGATGACGACGCACTGAGTTTTCTCCCTGAGGACTCCGTTTCCGCGCTGCTTGGCCCTCCTGGCCGTTCCTCCGCTTCTCGCTCGGCCATCTCCGACGTCTCGGACCCTTCGCTGCTGGCTGCGACCCTCGTGCGGAAACCTTGCTTGCCCTAGATGAGGCGACCCGCCTCATCTCGGCCGCCCTTCCTGTCGACGCTTGCCCCCCCTTCCCCCGCGCTCAAGCGGAAGGTCTCCGCCTTCGTCGACGCTGGCAAGCAGACCAAGAATTTCAAGTCACTCCCTCAGCCTCCCAGATTTCGCGACATGCAGGACGCCTTCTTGCTCATCTGCTCGCCGCCCCTCGGGAGACTGATTTCTTCTCCGACCGTAGGTGGCCCCCTGGTCTCGACATCGCCTTTTGTCAGGGATGGTACTCTGGACACTCCCAGGCCTTCGCCTGCCCCCTTCCCACGGTGGACCCGGCGGCCATCCTTCAGGCGGGCGGCCTCACCCTCCTCAAGCGTGCGATTCCCCGGGGCTTGGACAGCACTGCTACGCTCGTTTGCAACACTCTCGCCTGCTCGGGCTTCCTTGAGCTACTCACCCAAGCCTTGGTTCGCCGGATCGAGGACGCCTGGCATTCCTCGTTTACCCCCCTCCTCGGAGATCTCCTCGCTCTCGCGGAAGCAGCCAATCGGGCAGCCTACCACTCGTCCGTCAATGCCATGGCGGCGTCCTCCAATTGTGACCTCATACGTCAGGATGCCATTCTGCTGGCCTGTCGGGGCATGCCTCCGGACCTGCGTAACCAGCTTCGCCATGCCTCCCTCTTCGCCGACACCTGGAACTCTGTGAAGACGGCGAATGCGGATCGGTGGCCTGGCAAGTCTGCTCCCCCTCGCTTTCGTCCAGCCCGCAAGGCTACAGGTCGCGCCCTGCGGCTCCCCAAACCCCCTGTGTCCTCTGGTCCCGCGCCTCCGGGCGCTCCCTGCCGCCGCCCCGCCTTCGGCCAGCCTGGCCAGGTTGGCTCCTTTGCTCCCGCCTGGCTCCGCTCTGCCCGTCGCCCGAGGCGCGGGCGGGCCACCTGATTCCTGCGCTCCTCCGCCCCCGCCGTCCGTCCCGGGGTCTCCAGTCGGCGGGAGGCTTTCACAGTACAGCGAAGTTTGGCACTCGCTGTTCCCAGATGGCCCCACCCGGGTCTGCCCTGGGGGACTTGGGTGGGGTTAGGTATTTTTTAGTTCCCAGGGTCACCCTGGTCAGCCCCACAGGGTGGGTTTATCTCCCTATTCTGGGGCATGTGTTTCTGTCTACCCTTTGTCCATTCACCTGTATTTGCCTTTTTAAAACTCTCCCTACTATCTGCACTGCCTGTAGCTCTTGATATTGGATGTGTGTTGCTAAATGGTCTTAGCTTTATTTAGGCCCATGTGTTAGGTTTATTTAATGTATTTGACCGGCTGGCGACATACATTCAATGTTTTGTTTAGTTTTTTTCACAAGCAGTGCAGGCACGTCCTGAGAAAGCCTTGTTGCTGTCGGGACGTTAAGCAATGTACAATCAATCAATCATGTTCCCAGATGATTCCTGGATCCGGACCACCGTTACCGACGGCCTTCGGATCTCATTCCGCTCTCCGCCGCCGCTTCGTCGCTCCCCTTGGTGGACCCCCGTGCCATCCGACGCATGGAAGGCCAGCGCTCTACGCGCAGAAGTCTCCTCCCTCCTGCAGAAGGCTGCCACGGAGGTGGTTGTGCGCCCCGACACTCCAGCCTTCTACAGCCGCCTCTTTCTTGTACCCAAGCTGGGCGGAAAGTGGCAGCCAGTCATCGACCTTTCGGCACTGAACACCTTTATCGCCGCACCATCCTTCCGCATGGAGACGGCCAGAGCCCTCAGAGCCGCCGTCCAGCCTCTGGACTTCGCGGTGAGCCTGGATCTATCCGACGCATATTTGCACGTCCCCATTCACCCCGCCTCGAGGAGGTACCTCCGCTTCACCTGCAACGGGGTAGTTTACCAGTTCCGGTTCCTGCCGTTCGGTCTCAACCTCAGCCCATGGGTTTTTACCCGCCTGATGGACGCAGTGGTGGCCAAGGCTCGGCAGTCGTTGTCCAGTCCGACGTCCAACTACCTCGACAACCTCCTCTTACGCAACCAGTCAGTGGCCGTCCTAGCAGCGAACAAGGATGCACTGATGTGGCTTTTGGCTCAGTTGGGTTTTCTGATCAACACGGGCAAGTTGGACCTCACGCCCTCTCTCCACTTTGTCCACCTGGGCATGGAGTTCGCCACCAAACTCAACAGTGTACGTTTGCCGGAGCAACGGGTTCAGAAGTTAGCCGCCTTGGCCGGCGAGTTAGAACAGCAGGACGTGGCCCACGCCAGAGTCTGGCTTCAGCTCCTCGGTGTGATGAATGCGGCTGCGGATCTCCTCCCCCTTGGGCGTCTCTACTCCCGGCCGATACAGCTGCATCTCCTACTTCACGGGCGCCCTTCCTCCGCCGATTTGACAGCCCTGGTACCGGTCACTCCGATGCTTCGCCCCCACCTCCAGCGTTGGATGGATCCTGCGTGGCTGGCTATCGGAGTTCCCTTGGTGTCTCCTCCCCCCTGGTTATCCCTGTGTGTCGACGCAAGTCTCTCAGGCTGGGGTGCCCACCTACTACTGGATTTCACCACGACGTCCGGCTCCTGGCCCCCAGAGCTGGCCTTCCGGCATATCAACTGGTTGGAGCTGCAAGCAGTTTGGCAAGCCCTCATCGCTTGGTCCTCTCCGACAACGCGACAGTGGTGGCGTACATCCAGAAGCAAGGAGGTACTCGCTCCCCCGACCTGTGCATGCTCCTCTACCATCTGATGCTCTGGTGCCAGGACCGCAGCATTTCACTCCGGGCGCGACACATTCCCGGTCACCTGAACGTCTTGGCCGACTCTCTCTCGTCGCGGCCAGCTGCTACACACTGAGTGGACTCTTTGCCGGGACATCTTCCAGATGATCTGTGCGCACTGGGAGACCCCTATGATCGACTTGTTTGCCACGAGGTGGAACCACCAGCTTCCCCTCTTCGTCTCCCCGATCCCGGACCCTCTGGCCTGGGCAGTCGACGCACTCTCCATCCCCTGGGACGGTCTCATACCTTATGCTTACAGTCCTTGTCCCCAAAGTCCTCCTCAAGCTTGGGGGATGCAATGCGGTCATCTTGCTGGTCCCCCCGTTCTCCTGGAACCGGTCTTGGACCACCGACCTCCTCAGCCTCGCCACTGCGCCCCCCCCCCCCCCCCCCCCCCCCCTCCTGCGGCTACCCACGCCGGGGACCATGCTCAAGCAGCCTCGCCAATCGCTCTTCCACCCATGCCCGGAGTGTCTCCTCCTTCACGCCTGGAGATTGTGTGGCACGCCCTCAACGCTAGAGGCTTCTCGAGTGCAGCAGTGGAAGCGATCTCTGCCGCCCACAGACCCTCGACGCGGCGCGTCTACGAGGGAAAGTGGCGAGTACTGTGCTCCTGGTGCGAGGACCAACAACTCTCCTCCACCGAACTTAGAATCCCCAGCTCGTGGACTTTTTCCTCTGGCTCTTCGGAGACCAAGGCTTGGCCCCCATCACTATCCGGGGGTACCTGTCCATGATTGCCGGCACCTCGGCCGCCCGGACTCCGGCGCCTGTAAAGACATCACCGACCTTATAACTCACTTCGGCCTGCAGCGTCCAGTGCCCCACTCACTCATTCCTCGCTGGGACCTCCCCTGGGTACTGACGTGGCTAAACTCCGCCAGATTTCAACCGCTGCCATTGGCCCGCTTCGCGGACGTGACTTGTAAGACATGCTTCCTGTTGGCCCTTGCCACCGCGGCCCGAGTCAGTGAGCTACATGCGCTGTCGGCGCGCCCTGCCTGCCTACAGTTTCGTGCGGATGGCTCCGTGCAGCTTCTCATGGACCCTGCTTTCTTTGCCAAGACCAGGTCTCCACTGACCGTGCCACAGGTGATCATCCTACGGCTGCTGCGTGGGATGAACTTTCCCCGGGAGACCAGGCAACAAGATCCTGTGCACGCCCTATGTGTTTACCTACGCCGTACCAAATCCGTCCGGAGAGGACTTCACGCCTCTTCCTGCCTCTAAACCCGGCAGAACTGACATAACAGCCCAGACGATATCCTTCTAGCTAGGCTGGGTCATTAGGTCCGCCTACCAGGACCTCTCCCCACAGGGAGCGAAGAGGCTCAAGATACGCGCACACGAGGTACGAGCCATGGCCACGAGCCTCGCATTCGACCGGAACTGCACGCTCAAGGACATCGTGGCAGCCGTGGGCTGGCAAGCTGAATTGACCTTCGCCCGCTTCTACCTCCGAGATCTGGCAGACAACCTCGCTCTGGTGGCGGATATCACGGCGGCACAACACTCCCTCCCGGCGCCACAGGCGCCGTAGGTATGCACTTAGCTAAAATTGTCGGGAGTGTGCAACAGGGAGGATGGCCCTACATTGGCCCCGTGGGTGTGTTTGGGGCAGCGGCACCCACCTCCTTCTCGCTATTCTTCCAGTTAGTCATATCGGTAATGTTTTTGATGAAATAAATTTATTTTTCTCTGAAAGGTATTTTTTCGAAAAATACTTACCGATGACGTGACTCGGAGGACCCTCCCACCTGCCCCGCTTGCCGCTGGTGAGCTAAGTATCCTGACTGAGGAATCATCGTACGACTCGGAACCGGATGGGCAGGCCCGGGAGACAACTCTCGGCCCCTCTGGGGGTTCCCCGAGTGCCTCCCGGGTTGTGCAGGGGCACAACGGGTTTTTAGGCTAAAATTGTGTGAGTAAGTAGACACTTCCAGTTAGTCATGTCATCGGTAAGTATTTTTCGAAAAAATACCTTTTAGAGAAAAATGAATATTTACATAGATAAAGTGTAGTCAAGACCTCAGAAAGAGTGTTTTATCTGACTTGTGTTGTATCCGACCATGTTATAGGGAAGTGGACTGTGATAATTTTTGTGAGGATGCCGGTTATGCTGAAAACTTAATTTTTCAGGGTGAAGTACGACACATTTGACATCCTGTCTGATGAAGAGGTTCGGCAGGGCCTGAAAAAATTCTCCAACTGGCCAACCTACCCACAACTCTACGTCAAGGGGGAGCTGCTTGGAGGGCTGGACATTATCAAGGTCTGCATGCTTACGTAACGCCCAGTGTCAAAGAAGTTATCTGTCCAAGGAACATAGATACAAAGTAGGGTCAGCAAGAGGCATAGATCCACATGAGCCCCTGCAACTGCAGGGGCTCATGAGAATCTATGCCTCCTGCAGTTGGGTTCCTCTTGTTGTGTTCCAGCAGTCATGGGGTTAAAAAAGTGTACTTGTATGGTTTTTGGTGTGATTTCTCACACTTAGAATGAAGTACAGGTATGGGTACTAAGATAGATTAAGTTGTGTCTCTGTTCCTGGCAGCTGTGTTAAGGAAGGGGGACATGCCATCAGCAAGGGTTCATTAACTCTTAAACTCTCAGAACTAAATGACTTTCATTCCATAGAATGGAAGTCATTTAGTTCTTGGAGTTTAAGAATAAATTTTCTGTTATTTGCATGGGTGACGGTCGTCAGTCCTGGAGAACGATTCAGCTTTTTCGAAATGCCAGAAAGCTGAATTTCAGCTTTTTGTTCACACAGAACAGCCCTGCAGCCAGCCTGTTACATCTGCATGAGGGATCAATTCTCATGAGCCCCTGCATCTGCAGGGGCTCATGAGTATTTATGTCTCTTGCTGGCCATGGATTATGGGGCATGATTAGTCCATGGACCATTTTCAGTCATTTACATTTTTTGCACTGTCACCCATGTATTTGGTAAAAGTCATATGTACATTTTTGAGAACGGTGAGATTTTCCTTGTTATCTAATGAAAATCTCACTTTTTTCAAAAATGGATGTACTGGACTTTGCCAGATACTGGCAGAAGTGTCTCTTGCAGATATAGGGGCTTCCAGAATTAAGTGGATCTGTGAACTTTGTGTGTTTATTTATACCTGCTTCTGATCTAGAGATAAACCTTTATATTGGACTTAGGTCAGTGTTACTTTTGTGACGATATTTTCTAGGCACCCTGTAGTTACCCCCAGTGCCAAGTGATTCATGTTGTAATACATGCTCATGCGCTATATAAAGTTGCAGTGGAGGGGCTTTCTTTCAGATGACAGAGCACACAAATGGTCAGACATTGCCCTCGCGTTATTTCAGTTGGTCCATCTGCCACATTGTAAGACTGTAAGTGGATGCAAAGAAAAGTTGAAGAGTAAGAATGAAGTAAAAGAATTTAATGTGTGATTAACCCATAAGGCTCTGACTTGCTATGAGAGGGAGTGGATCGACCATGATAGTTTAAGGGTGGTGTCAGAATAGTTTGGCGCCTGTAGATGCCAAGCTATTCTGACACCACTTTTAAACTATCAAGGTAGATCCCTCTTCAGAACTGTGATGTAGGCCTCAAAAGATGTCTAAAAAAATGTAATTTCATCCTCAGGATGTAATGAGTTAATGGGTAATCAAGGGATGTTTCTATTTGTTTTTTCTTTCAGGAAATGAAGGAGAACGGAGAGTTGATGGAAGCTCTGATGGCGTCCTGATGCGTGTTGGTCTCCATCTTGTCTTTTGCTCGCAACCAACCTTCACAGCAGCTAGTACTGTATTCCAAGAACAAACCTGTACTCTGTGGCTGCATACACAACATTGTTAACTCTTTGGCTGTCAGCAGTGCTACCCTCAGCCAAAGTGCCGAGTCATTAGAAGACCTTAAAACCTTTGACTACATCTCTTAGAAGTTTGTATAAATTGCCTCAAACAACTCTGCACCAAATGCAGAAGATGGGTTGACCATATATGTACAAGGTTAGAGCTGTCACTACACTTTAGTTCATCTGGACTTAACCCCTTCACAGCCAAGGAACATTCAACAAGGTCCAGGGCAAGAGGCATAGATCCTCATGAGCCTCCGCAGTTTCGGGGGCTCATGAGGATCTCTGCCTCTTGTTTATACCATCGTGCATGCATGGTCTTATATGGCGTAGAATTAACAAATGTTTCAGAAACACAATCTGCGTTCTTTGACAAATGAGCGGACTTATTTAGTTTGAACGTTGTTAAGTGAAACAAATTGTGCTCTTCTTTTCCTTGTACTTATGTGAGTTTTGATGATGTGCATAAGGGGTAGTAAAAAAAAAAAAAATTTACCTGCTCGGCTACTCACTCACATGGATTGTGAAGAGAAGGCTAGAAAAGTCTTGGAGCAAGGCAATGTTGAAAGCATTTTTATCGACAATTTTTTAGCAGGCAAAGCCCACCCCAGAGCAGATCAATTGCTTTAACCCTGCTTGAAATTAATTTGAAAAGATAGTTCAAGGGTGGCACCACCCTTGAACTAAAATGGTTGGTCTATCTCCTAATCTGTAATGTAGCCTTCATAGGACAGTAAGCAAATTTAAACAAATCAGCTTCAGAATATAATGGGTTAAGACCTAACATTTTATCAGTATTTTGTATGAGTGTGTATTGTTTTCTCTTGCTTTTGTATTGTGCTTGTCATATTGCAGAATGCAGTAAGAATACATTGTTATTACAAAAAAAGGTTTCAAACATTGCTTTAAGGTTACACTGCATGTCGTTTGCTCACATAAAAAGTATTAGTAAGTAAAAGGATGTTTATCTTGAATTTGTAGGGTGCTGATATTTGGATAGGGTAGCTAACTTCACATATAGGGATTGGGGGTTGAAAAGCAGTCTTTATAGATTCTGGAGTTGTGAAAAATTTCTTAAGATTTTATGAACATTTCAGTTATTGTTATCCAGATTTTTTTGTGTTGGAAAAACTTATCTTGTGGATGCATAATGCAAAATGATACAAAAAGGAAAGCCATTTTGTAATTTGAGACACTATAATAAATAATCTATAAATTAGAAGTGTTTCTGTGTGCAAGAGATAAAATCATTGACACCTGTGTTTCAAAACATCTGTACCAGTGACACCAGAAAGCATTAGGTCCTCTGGCTGATATGTGCGAGGACCTGTTGCTGACTGGGATAGTTACTGCCACAGACAAATTATTCACAATTCAAAACTCTTGCTTGCCATTTGGACATCTACCAAGCTAATCAGGCGCTAACCTTTGACTGTCATGGTCGATCCAACTGCTGAAGTTGGCGCTTTGAAATTGCAGAGGTGAAACTAATCTTGCCTGAAACAGAAAGCACTGTTCAGCGCTAATTAGTGGAGAAGTCTGTCAATTTTAGCAACTCGGTTGCTAAAATGGACAGACTTACCCACTAATTACTTTTCAGCACTTTAATTTACGAGCTCTTTATTAGTCATCATCTGCTAATCGGAGCCTTGTTATTGACTGTGGCAACACTCAGTATATGGGTTATTGTGCGCTCCTAGTGATCTATTCCTCAGGCTCTTGCAGACAGCCATTCATTACAGAAGCCTCACGTACAGGAGAAAAGAAGCTTACTGATAACAACAATGGTACGGTTCCTGACGCACACGGCAGGCTGGCAGACAAAGTTAACTGTTTGACTGTCGGCAGCGCCTTTTTGTCGAGGTGATTCCTGGAGGCATCGCCTCGGCAAAAACCGCTGCCGACAGGAAACGGCTTACTCGTGAAACTTCTCTGTATTACAAATTTACACAACCTCTCACCATTCCTTCATTAGGTCAAAAACATGCACGACGTCGAATAATTCCTTTTACGTAAAATTCTCATACTACGTGTGACCCTGCCTTACGAAAGCCGAGTGCGTTATGTGTTACTCGTTGCTAACAACACTGTGTGCATAATACATAAATACAGTCAATCACTGCGGCGGGGCTTCCCGACTTTTGGAGAGATGAGGTGTAGCGTCCCGCTTGAGTGAAAAGCAACGAGCTAAAACCCCGATGTCTTCCTTTGATTGAGAAACAGTGACGTACGCAAATGACAACCAACTAGAGTCTGCAGCTCAGGGGCTTATAAACATCGCTGTCGCTGACAACAGTAGTAAGCGTCGAGTCTACCCGGCTGACTGTGACTTTCTAAAGACTAGGCATTCGGGTCAGTATGTTCATGTGAATACGAGTTTTGTACCTGGGAGGGGGGGAGGGGTAAACGTGTTAAAGACACCACTCCATCCACCCACCCACTCCCGTCCTATGTCTTAGGAAAAATTGTAATGTCATTTTCCTTTTTTTAGCCCCCCCCCCCCCCCCCCCCCCCCCCCCCCCACCCCGCTTCGTCTCTCGTTTGAGAATGTTGCATATTCCTCATCAGTAAAGATAAGTTGCCAATTGTGTTCTCCTTTGTTTGTATTTTGAAAAGCGGAATTATTAAGACATTGTGTTGTAACTGTCTGTTGTGTTTTCTTCTTCTTCCTGTTTCTTTCTTCTTTGGGTTCTCCCCCACCGGGTCTGCCCTAGGGGACCTTGGTGGGGTTGTCTACTTTTTAGTTCCTAGGGTCACCTTGTCTAACCCCTGCAAGGTGGGTTCTACTCTTTTGGGGGTTTGTATTTCTGTCTTTCTGGTCCATTCATCTGTATTTTTCTTTTGAAATTCTCCCTCCTGTCTGCGCTTCTTGCAGTTTTTTCTTCATTTAGCGCAGGCACGTCCTGAGAAGGCCTTTGTCGCTTGCGGGACGTTAAGCAATCTATACTTACTTACTTACTTCTTTGGGTTCTTCATTAAATGTTACCTGCTTGGCAGTCACCATTTTGGTCTGGATTTGTTATTTTGAGACATGAAAGCATGATGATTTCCTCTCCAGTCTGGGCGCTTTCTGTCTTACTGAGGTGAATGTCCCCTTCCCTGTCTCCCCCCACCCCCCTCTACCTCCCTCGTGAGATAACTAATCCGCCCCAGTTCAGTGATGAGAGTCCGTGCACATTTTTCTCCCACCTGAGTTTGTAAGATCTTCGAGACAAAGAGAACGATCGATCCAGAGCCCTGCAGTCTTGGAAACCTAGCTGTCCGTCTTGAAGACCCCAGTAGCAGACCGTCCTCGGGCCCATTGCGGCCGTCGTGGCCCCGAGGACCTTTGATTTACTGGGGAGACATGAACCCTCGTGAGCTCCCTCGACCTTTGAGGACACTCGAAGATCTATATCTCTTGTTGTTGAGCCATTTACTACAGGGAAAAATCTGGAGCGTTTCATCTGCAAGAGGCATACAGGGGTGGGGGGTTTTCCAGACCCCTCCCCCGGCCCCCAAATACTTCTAACCCTTTGGCTGTCGGTAGCGGGTTTTTGTCGCGATGATTCCTTCAGGAATCATCGCGACAAAAAAAAAAAAAAACGCTACCGAGACGGCCAAAGGGTTACAATTTAAAATGCTACGCGATTGTCACTTTTTGGGAGTGTGGACCACTCCCCTGGAAAGTGTGGTGGGAAACCCTCCCTGACAACGTGGACTTCCCTCCACCACCCCCTCTCCTCAAACCTCCACTGAGATACACCGAAGCTGGTCGGGGACTACAAGTGAGCCATCGTGGTTAATCCATTACATATCACAAGGCTAAATCCACAGGAGTGAAAGGGAAACGTTTGACTGAAATTCCATCTGCCGTGAAGGCCCGCAAACAAAGCAATTGAATCAGTCGTGACAGCTCAAAGACTCGACCATGACAGTTCAAGGATAGTGCATAATCAGCTGATCAGGCTTGAGCTACCACGAGTAGATCCATCTCACTCAGTTAGGGTCGGAGGTAATGTAATGGCGTGCCTATATTGATCTCAGGGTCTGTCCTATCTGTATTCCCTTCGTGCTTTTGTCTTTTTGTCTGCCGGGCACTTTGCGCGAGTCCGGCTTCTAAACAAACGGTGGGTGCAATCGATTGTTTTACTGCCGTGTTTTGTGAAGAAAGGTGAGCCTTGGTCCGATTAATACTGAGATAACACGACGCAGTTTCACTTTTAAAAAAAGAAAAGGTTTAACCCCTACCCTGTCAATGCACGTGCATTCTGAGAGAAAAAAAAACTACGTTCATTCAACGACCAAAAGCCACCGCCGTCCAAGGAACATGGACTCAAATTGGTCTCAGCAAGACACACAGATCATCATGAGCCTCGCGATCGCGGGGGCTCATGAAGATCTATGTCTCTTGCAGTTGGATAGTGTTCACTTTTTCTCAAGGGGTTACACTACAAAAGCGTGTAACGTTGCAGATGTAATGAACTGTTTTTGTCCTGTGAAAGTAAGAGACAGTAAGTCCATTTTTGTGTGAAAAGCGAGACTTTCAATGTAACAGATTAATACACTGACGATCAAAAGAAATGCGACATTTTTGGAATCATCGGAAACACTAAAGTGTTTCCGATGATTCCAAAAATGTCGCATTTCTTATGATCGTCAGTATACAGTCGACGAGGCTCAAGTCGAACCTGCAAGAGAACTACTTATCCGCCATATATCCGCCATACGGATAAGTTGAATTTTTCACAGAGGTGTTCGACTTGAACGTTGACTTTGTTGCTAGGGACCAAAATTATGATCATGACACACAGCATACTTCTAAGATAAGAAAAAAGATATAAAAGTCACGTTAAAACAAACATAAAGAACCGATAGGTTTTCTGACAAAAGCACATCAAAATTTAATGACACCTAAAATAAATATCTCAAATGCCGGGGTAAGAGACAGACAGATAGACAGAGCAATATACGGGACTTTCCCGGTGACATCTGTAACACACGTCTGAAAGCAGCTATAATTCAGGATGTTATTTTTTTTCCTGTGGCAACTGATTTTCTCGAATCCAAAACTAAGGAATTTACACACACAAATGAACAACTTTCAGGACTTTAAATGCATTGCATGTGGCTGAGAATTTAACCTGTTAATTGTTCCATGATAGTAAAGCCAGACACCTTTCCAAACAAACTGATTTTACAGAGATGAGTACACTTCTTATTTCTATACAATCAGTAGTTAGCAACAAAGAAAGAAGAGAGAATACACGTAACACCAACCAACCGACTCATTTTGCTGTCCTTAGTTCCTTACGTTTTTGGCTGTAAACACATAACAGTAGTAATGAAAACCGGCTCCAAAAGAAAACACAAGAAGTATAACCAAAGACAATACATTATATTATAATGTACTGTCTTTGGTATAACGCAATGGAGACCTTAAAGCGGTCTGCTCTAGGGTGGGCTTTGATTGCAAAACTTTCCTGACAAAACGGGTTCTAAATGTTGTCTTGCCTCAGCGGAGACTTTTATATTCTTTCTTTTCATAACTCCATGAGAGTATGTACATGTAATAGAGGTCTTTTAGTGGTCCTTGTAAACGTCGTTGGAACTCTCCTACGTTGAAAGGAGAACTGAGGAGAGCAGAGAAGTCTTTTATTTCATTACTTTCAGACTTATGATAAGCTGTTAGCCTTTTTGTCTACCGTATTTAAAAAATATGGTAGACATTGAAATGTGGCTGGGTCGGAGCGCATTCCGGAGCATGCACATGACGTTTTTGGCGTGCGGGGCAGAAATTCTGGCAAAGAAGTAACATGATAAAAATGACGTCACGTGTAGTACGCAAACCTTGCCAAACGCCGTGTGTGTGTGTGTGTGTGTGTGTGTGTGTGTGTGTGTGTGTGTGTGTGTGTGTGTGTGTGTGTGTGTGTGTGTGTGTGTGTGTGTGACAGCTACTACAGCCCGCGTTCGAGGACGGACAAGCTTTGAAATTTTAGGATATTGTCCCTAAAAGAATTATCTCGGGATATTTTTTCCGATTTTTCTTTTATTAAAATGCTCATTGGCGAGAAAATGGCCGTTTCACAAAATCCGCTTGATCCACACTGGAGTCCGTATTTTTTCTTTTTTTTTACTAGATATTTTGCGTATAGCTAGATAAAAAGGGAGATATTGAATGAGTTCGTTAACCAGCATTGTACTTCTAAGAACTTTTTGAGTGATAATTAAATATTTTTAAAAATATATATATATTCACTTTTTTTAGATTAATTTCACGAATTATATGGGTTAATCTAAAACAATTTAATCTTTTTTTTAATGAAAAAATCTTCTAAATTAATAATCGCATGATTTTTCGTATACGGTATTTACATAAGCCTACAGTTTGTCTCGGCTGTCGGGAACGATTAGGTCCATTGTGACCTGTATGCCGTAGGTGTGAAAATCGGACAATGTTCTGCACCACTTTTTAGGAGTCATTTGTAAAACAGCTAACATAACTTTAATTTTTTTTTTACGAAGAAAACTATCTTCTCATTTACACCCGCATGATTTTTCATAAACAGTGTTTGCATAAGCCTGCTGTTTGTCTCGGCCCTGGGGTAGGATTAGATCAAATTGTGACCTGTAAGCCCTAGGCGTGAAAATCAGCAAGAAAATTGCAAAGTTGATTCTCTGATACGTCAAATGTTAGTACTGCGATGAGTGACGTATAACATCGAGTCGTCATATTTGTCAAACGCCATCTGTCATGACGTAAGTTTTAGTTTTTACGTAATTTTATATTTTATGTGATATGAGTTTCACTTTCGCTTCATAGGCTTGAGAAAATGGTGACAAAACTAGAGCTTCACGGTACATTTTCAGTCTTGCTATAATTTGTGTGAAAGCAGGTTGACTTTACCTAGCTACATGATATACTAACTACAGGGGTCACCTGCATGCTCATCTGAAAGCACGTCGATGCCGTGCATGTTAGTGCGTGCATGCGCGCTCCGCTTCACACATCTCCAAGAGCCGGCATGAAGATCTATTCCTCCTGGAGATGCGCGCATGTTTGTGTGTGTGTGTGTGTGTGTGTGTGTGTGTGTGTGTGTGTGTGTGTGTGTGTGTGTGTGTGTGTGTGTGTGTGTGTGTGTGTGTGTGTGTGTGTGAGAGAGAGAGAGAGAGAGAGAGAGAGAGAGCGAGAGCCGCGCGCGAGAGAGAGAATGGCGTCATATTTAGAATATTATGTCAGTGTCCTAGTGGTGACGGACTGAGTTGCCTCTTTTACGTCACCGCCACTGTCTGACTTTCTCTAGAAGTAGAGTTGTTTTCTTTTTAGTGTTTTAATTCTTTTCTGGAAAAAAAATTACTAAAGAAGTTGAAAGGATACAAAGCTGGCTAACGAACTCATCCAATGTCTTTCTCCAAACTAGCTATATGCAAACTTCAAGTAAATATGACAAAAATTACAGACTCTAATCTGGGTCAACTGACTTCCTATAAACGGTTGTTTATGTCTTCAATGAGACATTCAATTACAATATGCTCGGAGGCTCTCTTAGACACACACTTAAGGAAGTGTTTCGCCAAGTTTCAAGCTTGTATGTTCAGAAATATCGGAGATTCTCTTGTTTACATACACTTCTTCTTGGCTTGACTTCGCGAACGAAGATTTTATAGGAGTTGCCCACGACGTCTGCAGGCTTGTTCGTGGCTGCGGAGGCCAATCCGAGACAGGCAGGTTCGACCGCAGTGGCTGCAGGGGAAGGTATGGCCAGGGTTCTGAGCTGCGGCATCTCTGTTTTTTCTCCTGAGCCGCTTGTCCTTAAGGCTAGCTCTGCGAGAGTCCTCAAAGGAGACAGCTGCCTTGTAAATGGTGGAGCGCCAGGTGTCACGGTCCGCAGCAAGCGAAGACCACTGGTGGTGGTCGATTTGGCAGGCACTAAGTGACTTCTTGAGACAGTCTTTGTATCTCTTCTTTGGTGCCCCTCTGTCACGGTGTCCAGTAGCAAGCTCGCCGAACAGGGTGATCTTTGGTAGGCGATGATCCTCCATCCTGGAGACATGCCCCGCCCAGCGGAGCTGTGTCCGCAGCAGCAAAGCCTCGATGCTCACAGTTTCAGCCTGTTCAAGGACCTCGACGTTGGTGACATAGTCACTTCAGTGAATGCCCAGGATGGTTCGCAGGCAGCGCTGGCGCTCCAGCGTTCGAGGAGTCGTAGTTGGCTGCGGTAGAGGGCCCAGGACTCGGAACCATACAGCAGGGTGGTGAGGACCACAGCTCTGTACAAGCTGATCTTGGTGCCTGTTTTCAGCTGTTGATTGTGCCACACCCGCTTGAAAAGTCGCCCGAAAGCGCTGTTCGCTTTTGCCAGCCTGCTGTCAAGCTCCTTGTCCAGCTTGGCGTCCGACGTGATAATGCAGCCAAGGTAAGTAAACTGGTGCACTGACTTTAGTTCAGACTCGCCGATGGTGATGTGAGGAGGGCGGTACACTGTCTTGGGTGCCGGGTGCATACATACGCACATACATACATACGCACATACGGCGCTTCGCGCCAAATGTACGTTCAGCAGCGAGGTTAGCGTAAATAGACATGACGTAATTTTTATCTTTAGAGGTTTAGCCTGCCCGCCTTTGACATCATGGACATGCTATTAAATTCGCCCCACCGCGACCCGTCCTAAAAAGTCCCTTCTATAAATAGAAGGGACTTTAAAAGACCACAAATATTTGAGTTCAACTTATCCGTGTTTCAAAACACATTCGACTAAGTGCGACTTAACGGAGCCGTTTTCAATTAAATATTAGTCATAGAAATATTTTTCAACTTAAGCGAGTTTGGAAAACGAGAAACGTATCACCCAATCTGTGCCGTTTTCGAAAAACGCTATAAAAATTAGTCCTAGAAGAGCAGCTTTTGGCAGGGGAAAAATTTGGTTCGACGTAACTGTTTTTCGACCTATCCGTCTTTGACGTAGGCGTATGGAACTGTTTTACAAATGGAACTGCTTTACAAATGGAACTGCTTTACAAATGGAACTGATTTACAAATGGAACTGCTTTAGAAGTATGGAACTGCTTTACAAATGGAACTGGCAAGAATGGAACTGCTTTACAAATGGAACTGCTTTACAAATAGAACTGCTTTACAACTGCTTTACAAGAATGGAACTGCTTTACAAATGGAACTGCTTTACAAATGGAACTTCTTTACAAGTATGGAACTGCTTTACATGTATGGAACTGCTTTACAAATGGAACTGCTTTACAAATGGAACTGCTTTACAAAGAAATTAGTTCGACTTATCCGACTTTTGAGAGGAGAAACACCCTTGACTTATCCAAAGTTCGACTTAACTCATTCTATCCCAGACACGCCACAGCAAGATAAGGATCGACCATGATAGTTCAAGGGTGATGCCAGAATAGCTTGGCGCCTATGAGCGCCAAGCTATTCTGGCATCACCCTTGAACTATCATGTCGATCTGTGTCCTGCACTGCAATGCAGTCTTCAGAGGACAACGGCAAAATTTGGGGATTTCGTTGTTGGGGTAGAATGAGTTAAGCGAGTTCGAGTTATCTGTTGTAAAATTAGTCATTAGAACAGCTTCGGCCGGGAACTATTTTTGGGTTCGACTTACGGCCGTTTTTGACTTAAGCGTACGGGACTGTGCATATGTGAAATGAAAATCGCGCGTTTACTGTCGCTTGCCTTCATAGGGCAGAATTATGAAATCACATACGTATAATAAATAGGCTAATCAAAATACGCTGAAGTAAGTGATTCATTGAAATGTCTGCAATAGATTTTTTTATTTGATTGACTCACATTGTGGCTATGACTTTCTGCGGGTAATTTTTCGACGGCATACACTTTCACTTTCATAATAAGGGGGGGGGGGGGGGGGAGGAGGAGGGTAGGGAGGGGTTGGAGCACCGTCACGGATTCTCGACGATTTAGTCCGGACGGATTAAACAGCATGAATGATGTAAAACATCACGCAAAGGACATGCCCAATATACTCGCTGCACACTCCGTGACGAGTTGTGACACAACATCGTCAACCGACAGCCTCCAACAAGCTTAATAATAATAATAATACATAGTTCTTGTATAGCGCTGTTCTCCAGCGGCACTGGACTCACTGCGCATGCACAACAGCACACCCTCTCTCTCAGACATAAACACGCACGATTATACACTACTTTAAACCACCCCATCTCTTCCCCACACCTTACATTCACTTACTCTAGGATCAGAATAAAAGGCAGTCAACAGTTAGCTAAAGATGAGCTAAGTGTTAAATGCCCGACAGAAAAGAAAAGTCTTTGTGAGCCAACTGTGACAATGTGGGCAGATTCCGCATTTCAGTTAGCAGAGAGTTCCATTGACACACGCCTTGGGGCTAAAAAGGTGACTGAAAGAACGCTCCCCGACAGTTTTCATGTTAAGCTTCGGGATTTTTAACAATTTTACACTAGAGGAACGGAGGGTGCGTGATGGCTGATAAACAGACGCTTGGCAGAAAGGTACGGCGGGAGAGACCCGTCAAAATGCCGATAGGCGAAAATTGCAATTTTGTACTGGCAGCCGCGGAGTTTTACGGGGAGCCAGTACAGCTGCTTGAGTCAGTAGAGGCGTAACGTGGTCACCTCTCTCTTTCGTTTCTTCAAGATGAGACGCGCCGCATTGTTTTGAATCATCTGCAAGCGTGAAATCTGATCTGCCGGTAAACCTGCTAGTACAGAATTGCAATAATCGAGCCTGGACGTAATGAATGCATTTACAAGTCTTGACGCCGCACTTTCTGTGAGATACGGTCTGAGCCCGGAAAAAAATTCTGCGCAGCTCAAGGAAACCAGCTCGGCAGACGCTACTCGGATATGATCATGCATGCCCACTGGGCGGAGAACGTCGAATTCAGTCCTTTGATGGCCGTGTTCTGGAACTGGAGACACAACTGCCACGAGGCAAGAAATACTAATTCTACGACCAGGACCCCTGCACAAACTCGGCTGAGTTTGAGGGAAAATATCGCCATATGGGAAGACAGCAGGATGCAGAGCCCAGATTTGAAGCCCACTACTACGTGCTCACCATCATGTGTGTTTTCAAACGCGGCAAGTTCTCCATCTCCATGTAAGACATCAGTCCCAGTTTGAATGTGGATTTAAGATGCAATAAGGCCAAATACATTCACAATGCAAAATCAGTAGGTTGCAGCCGATGGGTTTTGGACTGCAGCTGCAAGAAGAGTTCCAGCGGCTCTGTTGTTACCTATACAAGGTATACAAAGTATCATGGCGTATGCAAGGCTATGTGGCGGGTTTTACCTGACCTGCACCAAGTTCTGCACGTGCAAATGTGTGTGAAGCATGCAATAACCCCTTGACTAGGTGTGAAAGAATCAGAATGAAGTAGTAACTGTGAATTAATACACAGCAAAAGTCACTACTCACAACAGAAGACTGTAAGCGTTCACTGATTAAAAAAAAAAAAAAAAAATCCAAATAAAGCCACTTTTATACTTGCAGGGGCGGATACGGGAAGGGGGGGAGGACAACGTTTTTGTTTAGGACTTTATACAGAAAGCGCCCGAGGAGAAATAAGATTTTCTGAGCACTCAGAATCTCAAACAAAAAACACGGACCGAAAAATTAAAAAAAAAACGTACGGGTGGGGAGGGGGGGTAGGAAGGGGGGGAGGTAGGAAGGGGGGGAGGGCGAGGGCGTGAGCAGTATCTCAAAGGGGGGATGTCCACACTAGCAAGACAAGAGGTAAAAAAAACTCTCTTACCTGAGACTTTGGTGGGGGGGGGGGGGGTTCTAAGCCGAACGGGTGGGAGGTCCGGCCAAACCTCTCCACCCGCCCCCCCCCCCCCGCAATCCGCCCTTGGTTTGATGTAGAAAATTATATATTTACTAAATTGTTTTGGACATAATCTAACAAAATGAACCATTTCAAACGAGTTTTCGTGTCTGAATTGTAATTACATGTGCCGGAATGAAAATTAGTATTTTAGTATCTTGGATTTTGATTTATAAAAAAAAAACGCTCAATACTGACAGCGTGGCATACAACGGATTCGAACTCAGCACCCCAAAATCATTCAGGATCCATCAAAACATTTTGTACTTCCGACAATGCAAGGTAGGCCCTACCTACGACTGGACTAATTTATTTTGCGAATCACGAATCACCACAAATGGCATCCATGTTTCACGATGGACAGACGATGAAGACGCTTTACACCAGCCGAAATCCGCTAAAAACGAGGGAGTGGGGTGATAGGGGTGGGGGGGGGGGGGGGGTAGCTGCATGTTGGATATCACTGGATGTTCAAAACCCAGCGTTCTTCTGCTCGCCGGCCGGAAAATCTAACGACGGGAAATTAAAATTTATAAGTGGACAACAGACTTCTCACGTTTTTCACGAAATAAGAAGGACGTTTTCATGAGGAACAATTCTTTCACGGATCACGAGGATGGAACAAATTTGCAATCACGAGAAGCGAAAAAACGCCAATCGCGATTCACGTTTTTAGGGCATACTCCCCATAATATGCATGGCTTACACCTGCAGCTGCGATCCACCCGGTTAAACTCTGTGTGGCTGCAAATTTCAAATACAAACGATTTTGAATTTCCAAAAACTACAGTAGCTCGCTTGAGCTTGCCCTTAGCACCACGTAAATGTTCTGTGTATATGTACAGTGTGTGAGTGAATGCGTGTGATTCACGTGAGCGTGCTTGTTGGGTTCAGTTCGCGGCGGCGCTTTGAGCCGATTTAATGCGCTTATTATTATTATTATTATTATTATTATTAAAAATTGACTGGTACAGATCGAACCACGGTCGACCACATAAAGGGAAAAGGACGAGACTGGGCGAGGACGGTCATCAAAAGACATAGATGCAGCGGGGGCTCATGAGGATCTATGTCTTTTGTAGATCTATGCCTTGCAGAAGAGACCACAGTTCAATCATCAGATGTTCATTGCCCCTTTCTAGTGAAAAGACTGACTTCCCGACTCGGACGCCGGTCTGTTCACTCTCTCCCTTCTGCAAGAGGCACCAGATCACTATGAGTCCCAGCAGCCTGTAAAGGTTGACGAGAATCTAACCCTCTGGCTGGACTCAACTGGACTCAACATTTGTCTTCCTCAAGCGTAGATCTTGACGTCATTGACCTTGCAGCCGGTTTGATTGTCTCGGTTCTGGACACTTCATACATTAGATCGGCGCCATTCAGTTTCTTACGCAGATATAAACTCAGACTCTACAACAGAATGATTGATCGATTGACTGGCTGGTTTCTTGACTGATTCGTTTAGTAAGTCTAACTACGCCGTCCCGGAGAGAATGAGAATATGAGAGCCCCAGCCTACCCCTCCCCCAAACAATATATTTATTCTAATTAACACGGTAATTAAGCAAGCCCACGTCAACAAAGACACCCAATACCTTTATTACCTAGCCATTTTAGTTCCACTCCAGAAATCATTCAAGCTATGTTTGGGGGAGGGGTAGGCTGGGGCTCTCATATTCTCATTCTCAGAATAATTAATTCTAGAATGAGAATATAAGATTTGAAAACCAATCAAATCGATAAATGCCACATCGATCAACTAATTATTGTAATCAACTAGCCATTTAGACAAACCCATCGCCACCCAATACACCCAATAACTTTATTACCTAGCCATTTTAGTTCCACTCCAGAAATCATTCAAAGCAACGATTTTTGATCAGCTACCAACCCGCGATTATCATAAGCCAGACCCCCCACCTAACCTAAATTATTAATGCTGTCATTGACTACTATCAGCCGTTTTCGGGAAATGACTACTTGCGCAATTGTGGGAATTCCCGTTAGGCATAATTTCCACATCACCCACCCAAAAGTAAGTGACGTCAATGTTGCCAATAACAACACCATGTGTCAACTCGTGACCCTAGTCTCGTGATCAAGTATTGCGTCGTTGAGACGTTCGTAGGGTGTGAAGACGAACATTCTCGATCTTTCCATTACTTTGTGTTGGAGTGCGGTTGTGTTCTCAGAGTAGCAGCATTTTTTATCAGCTACCCGTGATTATTAAGCCAGATCCCCCACCACACCTAAATAATTAATGCTGTCATTGACTTCTTTAAGCAAAGGTACTTCAGTTATTAATCACCATTGTCTCTATCAACACACCACCTTTCAATACAAAATAAAATGCAGTTAAACACACACACACACACACACACACACACACGCTCAAACACACAGATAACATGTTTACATGAAAACACACACACCACTCAGACAGTTATTTGGGTTACAAACTTATCCTATTTCACTGACACACACACACACAGTGCCCTTTGTACAATAGCTGAAGCACATAGTCGTTCTGCGCTACTGAACAAGTATAGGAACCCCATTAAATCTGACTTCCTTCCTCTGAGAACATGAAAAAGCATGTTTTATTTTACAAGAGGCTTTAATTTTCAGTAGCCCACGCCATCACAGATTCTTATGAGCAGTGTGAGATTCTCATTAGCCACCGATTTCATAGAGTTTTAGTCAACTGTAAAGATTGCTGAATCTATGCATAACACTTAAACACAGACATGGCAGAGTTGTACTGAGCACGCTTAAACACAGGTATGACAGAGAAGCGGACATTCACCAATGCCAAGGACATCTTATAATAGCATGTTAGGCTTACTACCTTTGAGGACGGAAACACCAGAGGTCTTTTGCAAGAGACTTAGATTCTCAGGAGCCTATGTCTTTATAGGCTTAAATTCTTAAGATTCTTTTTGATTCATATCATGGAGAGCCCTGATTTAATAAGATTTCAGCCAAACCATAAATACGTAAAATAATCTACCTTTGTTTGGGTCTGCTGAGTGGCTGAGAGGATACTTCCGCTGGTTAGGATAGAATAGTTAGCGCAAGCTATTCTGTCTGTGCTGGGTTCGTTTCACGCTCTCGGAGCCAGTTGACACTCTCCACCGCGGAGGCTTTCACAGGAAAAGGTGAACGTGCAACCCCCAGGGTTATAGCCCCCTCCATAGGGGGTGAATTAGCACGTGAATAACCCGGGTTACATCGATTCCTGTGGAAGCAGGTGACAGGCCACTAAGCAGCCCTTTTGTCAATGTTTTTTTTTTTCTATTTTTTTTCTTTGTTAATTTTTAATTATTCTTCTTTTTTTTCTTATTTTTTTTTTTTTAATTTTAATTTTTTTTTTCTTATTTTTTTCCTATTTTTTATGTTAGGGAAAAAAGCAAAATAAGTACATCACTGGACAAAGGGAAATAATCTGGGAAAAAAAAAGGCTAGTTAAAAATATCAATGCTGTCACCCAGACCCCCTACCCCACCCAGCCACCCACCTCGCACACACAAGCACACACAAACATATTAGGTCAAATTATTTCGTTCTGTGTCAATGCTTCAAAAGTGGGTTATTAGGGCACTAGAACAAATTTAAAATATGGAGCGTTCACCAAAATATGGAACAAACCTTGAATATAGGTTTTTCTCCAAATATAGAGCACTAGGTCATTCCTAAATAAATAGGTCTCGCCAAGTGAGTAGAAAAATAATTTTGTTTTCTGTTTCTTCGTCTGACAAAGTGTGGAGAAAATTTTGTTGTTTCCACTCCAAGCACATCACATCAGCACATCGTGAGTGTTATTTAACAGGCGCAGACCAACCTGTGATGCATTTGAAATTGAAAGACAAAACCCATTTTATGTTTGCAGCGACAAGAACACATGAAAAACACACCCTGGCAATAGGCTTATCCATCAGGCCTATTCAAAAGGGGTGTTTTAAAATACCCCTTTCACGTCCACAGAGGTATGGACAGATTTTGCACTATAGACCTTTCTTTCCAGGGTGCTATGTGCACACACCCTTATTGTGTAATAAAAAAAATATTCTATTACACTACCGGGCAATCTGAGTGGGAAGTAAACTTAGAAAGTTACTGTTGATGTGACTTTCTAGAATAACATGATTTTACTTGCCAACTAACTTCAAAGATACCTACAACTTTAAAGTTAGTGTCATAAGTTCTTTTAAGTGACTTAAAACAAGTTCTTACAAGAACCTAAACATAAGAATTTGTAAGTTCTTGACCCTAGTCAATAAGACACTCAGACAGATTTCTCAAGTTACAAGGTCAACAAGAAAACTTTTTTTTCTCAATAGTAGTCTGGTGGTGGGGCAAATGGTGTTAGATGGGCAGACGTGAAAGGCATGACATCTCTTTGTGAAGAGTATTTCAGAATTAATGAATGATTACCAAAACTGATCTTTACTTGCCTAACAGTCCGTAAACTTTTTTCATAGTTTCTTCTACGCCTATCTTTTTTCCTTGTTCTAAAAAAGATTTCTTTAGCTCTTCAACATTTACAGCCTGACTACGCATCTTATTCTGTATTTCAGATTTTTGTTGTTTATAGTTAGCCAAATCATCCTGGACTCGCTTAAATTCTTCGTCATCAATTTCATTATTTTCCAAAGCCTTACTAATAATAAGTTTCATACTCGTCAGCTTAGCTGCTGCGAGCGTACTTAATGCTTCATGCTTCTGCAACTTCATATAAAATTTTTTGTTAAGGGTTTCCATACCAAAGCATGCTAGACTTGTGACAAGACCAATACCTTCAACAGCAATTCCTATAACACTTCCCACCCCCGTTGCAAAAAGAGTTATACCTCCTACAGATAATCCGGCCAAAACCACCCCCATGGCCATTGATGTGTTGTGTACAGAATTGAAAACCGTATTGTAACGGCGTTTACACCTCGAGTATTTTGCTTGTTCTTCTTCCAAATACTTCAACGCTTCTGTAATATTCATTAAACGAAATGAATCTGCCTTTAATGTTTTATCACGCTCAATAGGCTCAGGTGGTATTTGTGGATACAAGTTCACCATTTTTTATGACAAATATTTGTTTAATCAGCAATTACATTTTGCAACTCTTCAAAAGTATACAATTTACTAGCATAATAAAATGCAACAAGATCAATGTGTTCAAGGTTTATGTAAGTTAGACGAACAAAAGTTGTTTTGTCAACCACCACCTTGACAGCTGGAATACTGCTTGAAACGTTAATAACATCATTATTTTTTGTAATAGCAATAAAGACCTTTGATGATTCTGTTACTGCTTCATTCCATGTAAGTTTAATTCCTTGTGCAATTTGAGCCTCTTTTGCAGTAGCAACAGATTTCATGATAATTTCAAATACTATTGTCGCTTCTCTAGCCACGACTAAGCTTGCTGGCATAAACACAACAGAAGTATCTGATCTACCCTTTCTAGTTGTAAGAAGATATCTCCGTCTCTCATAATTTTCAACTTTCAGTTTTTCTCTGCTATTGTTGTCTAGGGCAAAACTTGGAACAAGGCTTACAATAAGCGACCCAGAATTAACAACCTTCCTAAACACTAAGGCGCCTTCATCATCAGTGTATACATAAGGACTAATAAATTCAATCTTTATGTCCCAGTCAATTGTGGGTGGTGGTGCCGGTACAGGTGAAACAACCCACTTATTTCCCACATGTATTAAGTTGTAGGGCACATTATTTACAGGTGGAGTAGGTACAGTAACATCACGAAGCTGACCAAGTTTAGGAATCTGTTTTTCACCGTCTTTTATGTCAACAATTACTTTTCTCTTGTACATGCCATAGGAATCAAGTTCAAAACCATATATTTCTCCAATTTCCCCTTCCTTCTCAAAATCCTGTACGTCTGCCAAATCTTTCAACTCTGTTACTGGACATGCAACTGGTATGATTCTAGGCTTTGGACCAAGACCACTCATTCTTTTATAAACAAAAATAAAATTATTTAATTTCTAACACAACACTAAAATCATGCATCACAACTGGTTTACCATTCTGATTAGTTACAGATATACTCAGTGACTCAAAGAAACTAGAACCTAATTTCTTAAACTGTAAATTAGGAAATCTAACAACCACAATTTCACAATAGGGTGCAGTTCCAGTTGGTAAGCATCTCAACAAAGTTGATGGTTTTCCATTGTGTACATTTTCAGTCGTGTTTAGTTCTTTTAAATAAACATTTAGAAATGTGTGTACTGACAAATGAACAGGATATGTTCCAGTTATTTTAGTTACATCTGGTGTATAATACCATCCACTAGTACCATTATCTGTAAAACCCATTACCCAATTTACAGGCATTGTATTTCTGTCTATTAAACCAAGTAAATATGCAAGTTCAGTTGAAAATAAAGGTATAGTGCCTGTAGGAATTTCTAATTCAACAAACAAGTTAGCCTGATTTAAAGTTGCTTTAATTTTTAAATTATTTTGAAACCATGTAGCTAAAGTACAAAAGTCATAATACCCAGATGGTATAAAGTGTGTATTAGTGTCCAAGCCACTATTACCAGCATTAACATAACTTATATAAAAACTTGTATTATCCGTTACATTAAACCACTTTACTGTATAAAACATTTCATGGATAGCCACAGCCTTGTTACCATCTCGATTATCGATTCCATTAGTTAGCCACACTGGTTTGCTCGTGTCAAGAATTGTTAAGGTTATAAACATTTTTATTATCACATAAAAAAAAGGATGGAATTTAAATCACCAACCATTACCACTACAAACGCATTTCAATTCAATGTGAATGCCAAATATAATGTTGCACCTACTTATGAACAGAAAATAATTCAGTTAAATCAGCTTGATATAGCTTTGTCTGAACAAGATTTATTTCAAGTCAAAGTACCCAACCCTTTTGATCATTACCTAAACCCTCCAATAACAGATGACTCAACTGCAAGAAAGTGGTCTTCAAGCCCACTACAGATGTTTCAAAACCAACTTAACTTTGCCATACTGTGTTCTACTACAGGCTGTGGTGTTTCATTTACAGACCATTTGAATCACTCAAACAAACTGATTAAGTCTGTGTATCATTTCCATGTTTATTACCAGCTTAGAAGAATACTGTCAGAACTGCATACACCATTACCAACTGAATCCAGTTTTAATCAGTTTAACAATCCCATGGATTTGAAAGCATTTGAACGGATCTGTAATGAATTTAACATCAGTACAAAGTATGACTTTACACAAAAACTTGATGATCACAATGGTATGGGAACATTGTATTATGCTATGAGTCACAGACAATACCCACAAGATTACTACCCTGGTTACACTTCATTCTCATCAAAATCACAAGTCTGGTTAGGATCAATAGAGCAGAAGCAGACTAATGCGTGGACCACATTTATTTTAGATAAATCTGACGGGTTTACTCAAGCAGGAGTCGAGCGCGTCAATGAGTCTATCAGAACATATGTCTGGTGTTTACTAGGAGCACAATCACTAACAAAATCAAACATTTTGAATGGAAGTGGTAAATTTGAAGCACAAAAACAGTTTTTAGCAAATTTAGAAGATTCTATTAACTCAGTTGTTGATCTTCCATCTAGCATACAACGTTACCAAAACGTTCTCAGATATGCCAGATCAAAAGTTGACTTTGTAGTAGGCATTGGGTTATACATGTTGCCTTCTGATCTTCAACTACAAATTGGAGTAATAACAAATTATAATAATGAAATAGTTGTTGCAGGGAGTAATCAGAAATTAGGACTTAATCAATCTGTAAACTTGAGTCCAACAACCTCTCACATACAACCAGTAACACCACCAGTAACACAAATATCAACACCACCACCTGAACAGATAGTAAAACCAGTAATGTCAATAACAGCCCAAGCATCGGCACAGACACCTGAACCAGCACCAGTACAGTCAGTAACAGGCCAAGAAAACACACATGAGTCAGAGAGAACTGCATTGGTAATAGGCCTTACTGGATTAGGAATATTACTTCTTTACCTGTTTCATTAAGTATCCTATAATTAACCCTCCTACTGTTACCAAAAATATCCATACATGCTCTGCCATAAACCCTACTACCTTTGCTGTAGTACTAATAAGCCAACTGACAACACTACCTATAATACCTGGTAAAGCATCTGCTGCTTTTACAGCTAATTTTTTAAGCAAGTCTGATATGTGAGACAACTGTTTTTTTACCCACGTCTGTAAATCTTTTGGGTCTGATGGAGTTGGAGGAGCTGGAGTTGGAGGAGCTGGAGGTGCTGGACTACTACCACCACCTGTTACAGCTAACACTACAGTACTAATAATAAATCCAAGAGCAGTAATTAAACTTGCAATAGTGATACCCTGCTCTCTGAAAAGTGTTTTTAATCTCTCAGTCAAAGTTGTATCCTCATTAAGTATTTTCTGAATAGTTTCTCTAATTCTGTTGACCTGTGTTTTCAGTTTTTGTCTACCATTATCAATTACTTCTAACCGAGCATCTCTTTCTATATACAAATTTTTTAATCTTTCTTGTATTCTTTCTTTTATTTCAATGTCATAATTCCCATTGTCTGCAGTAGCCAGTTTCTCTTTTTCTCTTTCAATATGATTATCAAGTTCACCCAGTTTAGCTACATTATTCAAAAGCTCACCTCTTATTGTCTGCAGTGTTTTATCCAACGCAGCTAACTCCCTCTTTGTCAAAGGAGAGTCACCAATTGTTTTTAATTCCTCATTTATTTGTCCTTCTGTAAATGATGTTTCTTGTATTACTGTGTTTGCTATTTCTGGTAGGCTTGTTACTGGTGCCACATCAATTTCTTGTCCTGTTGGCAACCTTGTTTGCGCATCATGAAGAGCACTAACAACTCGAGGTGGCAACCTTTTATCACCAACACCAAGTTGACGCAAGGCACCAACACCACCTTCTTTTCTGATTGTACCTAAAGCTCTAAACTTAGTAGGGTCTTTTTTGTTAGTCAATTGTATTTTTCCTTTGTCAATAGTTTTTAAATATAAATGTCCTTTTTCATATTCAAACTGATTAGGATCTATTTGATATGGACGCTCATTAACACTATCATAAAACGAGTTAACTTTACTTTGTAAAAGTTCCTGTTGTAAAAAAGAAGTATTACTCGACATATCTGTTACACTATTATCAGAGACATTTATGTCATCCATTTTAAAATCTTCATGATTAAATCCTCCCGCTGCCATTGTTTTATTAATTTATTATTTTTTATTGTGCATAATAAAAATGACACAGTCTTACGGATCAAAGTTAGACCCATTTAGAAAACTACGTGAGCCCCTGGGTGTTAAGGGCATTCGACAAACAATAGTCATCACAAACAATCCTAGTACCATAGACCAGAATCAAACACTTACAGTCAAGTTTCCAAACCTAGGTCCCAGTGACGTTATTGTTCCTGGCACTGCACGCCTTGCATTTAATATTGAACTATCATCAGACGCAGACGTAAACAGAACACTGGTTGACAATCTTGGCAGAGCAATTGTTAGAACTATTAAAGTAAAACTTGAAGGACAGGAAGTGTTTAGTCTTGATGACTCAGATGTATTCTACTGTTACAAAGACCTTTGGCTAACAAGAGAAGAACGAGAAGATCGTATTTACCAAGGCATACAGCCAGATAATGTTGGTAAACTTCGAATCGACGCCGGAGATAAAGTAACTACTGGGGTACCAAAGGAAGTTATAATGGCTGAAACATATGGATCCAGATTCTACATTCCACTTGAGTTTGAAATCCTAACAGCTCATCTGCCTTATTATCAAGGAGCACTGAATGACCGTCTGAGTTTTGAACTAACCTTCAATGACTACTCCAAAGTAATTAAATCATCTGCCACAGATGCAACATACAAGATCTCTAACATTTCCTTGGAATATGAAATTGTCACACACACTGAACTAGCCAGACTCATTCAAAATCAGTATCAGTCAAGACTACCAATTTATTATGACAGGGTGATTAGACATAGTTTAATACCCAAAGACAAGAGTGACCCGATGTGGAACATAAACTTAAACACACCTGCTAGGTCACTGAAAGGTATTCTTATGTTGTTTGTTGAACCAGCGGCTCCATACAAACGGGATTCAGAAAAATTCTACAATCCTAAGATTACACATTTGTCTTGTACAATCGAAGGCCGCCCTAATCAAGTGTACGCTTCAGGAATGTTACCTTATCAACACTACGATGAGATCACAAAGTATTTTGCGGGTGGAAGGATTAGAGATAAACCTGCAAACATTGCGTGCAAAGATCTACATCTGTATGATGTTAGGATTGGTCAATACCTGACAAACAAGTATGCACTGTGGTTAGACCTTCGTAGTACAGATGATGACTATCTTCATGGGTCAGGACGAACTGTCGAGAACGGTAGTGATGGAATAACAATTCAGATACAAAAAAAGGTTGAAACTGCTGCAGCCATAAACATATATTTGTATCTAATTTATGACGCACAACTCAATATTGCAGAAAGCAGACTGAGTGGGCACATATATTAAAATTATATTGTGTATTAAAATGAACTTAATGACACTCGATCCACACTGTGGATTGTTTTGTGGTGCCACAGGGTGTGGTAAAACTGAATTTGTACTTAACCTCTTACAAACAAGATACATACACCACTTTGAAAACATTGTAATATTTTGTCCAACAATAAAACACAACAAAGCTTATCACAACCGTTTATTCATTTGGACTGACAGTAATATCTATTTAGTCGACCCTGAGAAAAAACTGAATGACTACCTGCTGTATTTTTTCAAACAATTTGAAGGACAGTCAACTTTATTTATTGTCGATGATTGCTCTGCAGAGAAAGACATTGTCAAAAAGAGAAATACTTTAGCAGAACTTGCCTTCAGTGGTAGACACGCAAACATCAGTGTTTGGATTCTCACTCAGAAATATAATGCTGTACTAAAAGATTTTCGAGAACAGTTAAAGTTTATCTGTTTGTTTTACTGTAAGGATCGTGACAGCTTCGAAGACTGTCTCAGAGAAAACGATGTCATTCCAAATAAGCAAGAACGGGATGATGTAAAAAATAAACTGAAATCAACTAAGCATCTAAAGCTCATTTTAAAGACAGATCAGCCCACAGGGTATGGGTTACTAAATTAATTTATCTTTTTGGTTTGTCTATAAAAATGACGGACGGACAAGAGGATCAAAATTGGCCTATTGGTAAATTCATGGATATTACATCGAGTTTCAGGGATTTTATGCTTATTAGTGACTTAAAAACACAAGTTAGACGCCCTTTTTTAAAACTCCCAACACCGATGAAGATACACATGACATATAGTTTTTATCTTGGATATTCTAATACTTTTCCATGTTATAATAATAGGACAAATGATTTTTTAGTTTATGATGCTAAATCTGACTGGTTTAAGATTATGTTTTACAAATACACCATCAAATAAAAAAAGAAAATAAAAATGTTAAATTTATTACTGTTAATAAAACAATATTACACATGCAAAAGATTGAACATGATACAACAGAAGACATACCAGGAAAGTGGCTTATTTGTTGGTAATTAATTTTGTCTATTATATAGGTTTTTGTCAATAAAGTGCCATTTTACACTATATAATTTTCTATTTATTTTTTTGTCGGACAAATAAAAAAGATGGACAACCATCAAAGATTAAGAAACGTGTTTCACACAACTGACTTACCTATATATAATATTTACAATGTCTATGAATCAATAGAAAGATCTTTTTTAGTCATACAAAATAACCTTCTTTCTGATAGTGTAAAGATTCAGATTGTTGCAAAAATAGAATTTGCCAGAGATGTTGGTGAAGTTATTGTAACGTATATCTCGACAAGGCAGCACACAGTTAATTCGAGAAGAGAACTAGAAAAAGTGTTTAGAGAAAGATTGTTGCCTGACTTCCATGAAGCAATTGACAGAGCAGAAATGCAAGGGTCTGGCTGGCATGAAGGCCTTGTACATGAACTACAACTAAAGCAGTCAAGATATCATCCTATTTTAGGCAAATCATGGATACCACTTCCAACTGAGGTTGCAAACAAAAAGGCTGTAGTCAATATTCAAAACAATGACAACTATTGTTTCATGTGGTGTGTGCTTGCTAAACTTCATTTTGTAAAAGCAAAACCTGATCGTGTATCTAACTATATCAAATTTGTAAATGAACTCAACTTCAGTGGCATTGAGTTCCCTGTTAAAATAGAGGACATAGACTTGTTTGAAAAACTAAATCCTGGTATATCTGTAAATGTGTATGTGTGGGATAATGAGTCTGAAAATAAGTTACAGCCAATTAGAGTGTCCCCAATTGCCCCAACCTATGGTCAGTCAGAAGATAAACATGTTGACATGTTGCTAATTGGTGATAACAATAACTTCCACTACACAATTATCAGAAATATGTCACGTCTAATTCATGATCATACAACAAAACACAATGGCAAACAGGAAGTTTGTAAAAAATGTTTACAAAGATTTTCCTCCATAAAATTAGCAGACAAACATGTTTTACACTGCAGATCAGCTGATGACATACAAACTGTACTTAAGTATCCAGATCCTGGCAGTCAAGTGTATTTTAAGAACTATGGGAATCAGCAAAAGCTGCCGTTTGTAGTATATGCTGATTTTGAATCACTCGTTGTTCCTTATGAAGGTCCTGTTCCAGAGTCATTACCAAAGACTATAAAATTGAGTGACCAAGTGGTGTGTTCTTTTGGATACATTATTGTTAGGTCAGACGGTCTTCATTCAGAACCTGTTATCTACAGAGGTGAAAATGCAGCAGCTGAGTTTTTAACAGAAATGAGACATCTGTATATTCAGGTAGTAAGGTATTTTGAAAACTGTCAGATGCCTTTGGTGATGACAGAAGAAGACAAACAGAATTTTGATGCAGCAGTGATGTGTTGGATTTGTGAAGACGTCCTTGATGGTGATAAAGTTTGCGATCATGATCACATAACTGGTCGTTACAGAGGTGCCGCTCATAACAAATGTAACTTGTTATTAAAAATAAATCCTAAGACATATAAGTTACCAATCTTTTTTCACAATCTGAAGGGATATGATTCACACATTATCATGCAGGCTGTAGACGAGTCTTACAAAAAAATTAGTTGTATTGCCCAGACAACTGAAAAATACTTGACTTTTAGGTTAGATAAATTAGCATTTTATGACTCCATGCAACATTTGTCTTTAGGGTTGGCTAGTCTGGCAGAAGGACTGAGTGAGTATCCAATAACAAGTAAATATTTTGAGCCGGACTTGATTAAAAAAGGTGTTTATCCATATGAGTACATTGATCACTGGGTTGTGTTTGAAGAAACAAGACTACCACCAAAAGAGAAATTTTATTCTACACTAATTGGTAAAGGTATTTCTGACTCTGAATACCAACACGCACTTAATGCATGGGAAAAACTAGGGTGTAAAACTATTGGTGACTATCATGACCAATACTTGAAAGCTGATGTTTGCTTGCTAGCAGACGTATTTGAAAGTTACCGTGAAAAGGGTTTGTTACACTACAAGCTTGACCCTGCTTGTTACATAACTAGTCCTGGCATGACATGGGATGCATTTTTGAAATCCAGTAAGATATTTATAGACCTGTTGTCTGATCGTACGATGGGTGAAATGGTGGAACGTGGATTGAGGGGAGGTATTAGTCTAGCAGCAAACAATTATGGCAAGGCCAACAACAAATATCTTGACGACTTTGACCCGTCAAAGCCAATGTCATTTATTACATACTTGGATGCTAATAATTTGTATGGATTTGCAATGTGTGAATTGTTGCCATTAAAAAACTTTTGTTTGTATGATTTGTCACAGTATGGCATAAAAAAATTAACAAAATATATTATGGATCGAGGTCAAAATGATGAAAAGGGTTGGATCTTTGAAGTAGACTTGGAGTATCCACACCATTTACATGATTACCATAATGATTATCCATTAGCAGTTGAGAAACTGAGTTTAACGGGGAAAAAAGAAGACACCAAACTTGTACCAAATTTAAATGACAAATTCAATTACGTTTGTCACTATCGATTGTTACAGTTTTACATCAGACATGGTTTAGTACTAAAGAAAGTTCATAGAGGAATTCAATTTGATCAAAGTGCTTTTATGAAAGATTACATAATGAAAAACACAACATTGCGTGCAAGAGAAGGTAACACTGCATTTGACAAAGACTTCTTTAAGCTTATGAACAATGCTTGTTTTGGTAAGACAATGGAAAATCCTCATCACAGAAAAGATGTGAGACTAGTCACAACTGAATCAGGTGCAATTAAACTTACAGGTAAGCCCCAGTACACAGGGTATAAAGAATTTCATTCATCATTGTATGCAGTGTCACTCAAAAAAAAGATTGTTAAACTGGACAAGCCAGTATTTATTGGTATGGCAATTCTTGAGTTATCAAAACTGTTAATGCTTGAATTTTATTATGATTACTTTAAACCAAAATATCCTGACTGCCGTCTGCTATACACTGACACTGACTCTATGATCATAGATGTGCCTACTGAAGACTTTTATGAAGACATGAAAACAGAACTACACATGTATGACACGTCTGACTACCCTAAAGACCATCCACTGTTTAGCACACAAAACAAGAAAGTGCCTGGTAAGTTTAAAGATGAACTGAATGGTGTGCCTATAGTTGAGTATGTTGGACTGAGATCAAAAATGTATTCTATACTGCACCAGAAGGGAAGTCAATCCAAAGCCAAAGGAATAAAAAAAACAGCAATAAAAAATAAAGACATTCGACATGAACATTACAAGCAAGTGTTAGATGGTGCATTAA